>JARQSW010000349.1:1398345-1509640 GCA_030142375.1 Calameuta pallipes
ATTTGAAAGATTTTTTTCTTCGGATTCTAGTTTCTGAGATATTCCAGGTGGCCAGGATAAACGCCGCACCCTGTATACAATAAGGAACACTCACATGTAATTAGCAAGATTATGCTCTTGCTGAACGTGTGTATCGAAACCATGTGGTACTTTATCAAAGTAATCCTTTCCTAATCCGCAGATAAAGCAATTACTCTCCATGTTATCTTTGACACTTTCCAATTGATCACGAAGCTCTCCAAAAGCATCGATGATCAGACCTAGAATATTCATCAATCCGTTCATAAATATTCACGTGTATGTAATGTACTACGTGCGAAAGTTATATGAATATATACTAATTTACATACCCTGAATGATGGCAAGAAGAATAACAATGACGAAGAAGAAGAATGTGATGTCGAACATTATACGATACACTTCATAATCGTCACCGTCAGGTTCACCAATTTCGTCACCTATACCTCCACCAGCCCTGACACCTTTGTAAAGATGAAACACGAAGCACTACACGAACAAAAATAATGCTTATATTACTGACGCAAAATTGAAACTGTCAGTCGTAAGTTGACAATTTCGTACCGTCGCCATGTCGTGACACTTTTTATCAACTTCATCGTCTTCTTCCTGTATGTAAAACTTTCTGAAGAAGTTGAAGGCGATTACGGTATATATGTAGACAACAATGGTAAGTAACATGACAGTCAACACCAGTTGCTTGCCATTGTGCGTTACGGACTGCAAAATGGTTCTCAAGGTTTTGAAACCGACAGCAACATCTAGCAGGTGAGCCGCGAAGAAGAAATTGTTGTAATTTCCCAAAATTGAGAAAGTAAAGTACCATAAGCTGTAGAGGAAAGCCTGCAAGTAAATAATGCAAAAATTAAAATTATAATAATTATATAAATATAATGAAATTGCAGTACAAATTAATAAATCGTTTTTAATCCACTCACGTTATCTGTAATGGTAACGCCAGCCTTCCAAACTTGATACCTCCAATCAATGGTAATGATGCTGTAAAAAATAAAGTGTTAACCAAAAAAATTAAATATCTGCTACTCAGGAATATTTACAAGTGTATTAATCCAGTGCCCTCGTCTTCTTGCTGACTGAAAGAAGTCTTTTCCATTCCAAGCAAATTACTGATGTAATCAAAGTCATACGTCTCGCTGTACTTCTGTCGGACTTTCTTTTTTACGAATTTGTCCCAGTAATTAACAGGGAACGATTTTGCTGATATCACCATTTTATCCCAATGAGCTTTGATGTCATCTTCTTCAGGTGTTTCAGCGATGTACAGACCATCGAATTCCACGCGACGAGCGATTTCTTTTTCACGTTTGAAAATAGCCAAAGGTACCTAATACATATTAAAAGGTATGTTAATACACGTTTGAATAAAAATCAGATCTCTTTTTTTACCTTAAGATGATAGTATGCGACCAACATAGCTAGAGAAACTATAGAGTGAAGAGCAGCCATCAACCTCATAACGTGTGCCATATAGTAAAAGTCTTCTGATACTTCAACAAACTCTAAAGGATCTTCCTCTTCTTCAGAACCTTCACCATCGCCACCACTACCGAGATCGCCTCCACTACCACTTCCGCCGGAAGACCCTTCACCAGACATTTCCGCTAATAAATCAGCCATCGAATCTCCACTGCCGTTTCCGTCATTATCGTCGCCCAGTGAAGTAACCTGATTAAATAATATTTTATGCTTCATGTTATATCAATTCGTTACACAGCACAAGGTATTATTTGGTAACTATTGTACCTTATAGAAGAGAAGCATGAAGTTGATACAGAAAGCAAGAACCAGAGCAACGTATTTAAGATTGTAGAAATTTCTAGCAAGGAAGGATACGATCCTATGAGTATATTCTGACAAATCTATACTGGATGCTGCTGATGGTTCTGCTGTTGTGTCCTGTTTATGTTCGGCTTCAACTGCCGCCATCGCTGCCTGTTGTTGCGCAGCAGCTTCAGCCGCGGCTGCAGCCTGAGCTCTTGCTTGTTCTCCACTGTAAAAGATTGATCCGCAAAATTTATTGAATTTCCCAAAAAAATATAATTATACATATATTTTATATAATCTGTATAATTTACATACCCCAGTAGATCAGCCAAAGTAACAGGAGCTTCTAATTCCCCACTGGTACCATCTGCTCTTATAGTGTCTTCACCCGTCCCTTCATCAGGGGTACTTTCGCCTGTCTCTTCCATGCTTGATTGCGGAGTTGAAGTTGCCGATTCATGAGGTGCTAATTTTATTTGACCACCTTCCTCTTTTGTAATGTCCATTCCAAACGCTTGGACCTGTGTATTAGAAAATAGATATTTATTTATTAAAGATTTAAGAGGAATGCAAATGATATTGAATTCACTCTTTTTACCTGTAAATTTGATTCATCCGGTGTTGGTGGCAAAGCAGGCAGATGTCGGAATGGCTTTTCTTCTTCTTCTTTTACTTCAACAACGGGTTCATCGACATGAGGTCCTCTCATCAAAGTAAGAAGAAGTCTCATGAAGTACCTAATAACGCAACCAACACCAAACCCAGAGTAATAGAACGCGTAGAATATTACTTTAAAGAAACCAACAAAAAGCTCGGGTATCGTCATTTGTTGCATTTCTGCGAATTTGTTCTTTATATTCGTAGGCGAGAACATTGAGAAAAAGAAGTATACGCCGTCTTTGAACGCTTGAATTCCTCGTCTTATGGGATCTTTGTTTCTTTCGTCATCATCTTCTGTCATGTAAGTGTAAGATGATTCTCTGGCTTTTCCAATTCCGCCACTCTCTTCGACTGCCATCAACGCACTTGCATGCTGCATTTCAAAAATGGCGTCCTCACAGAAATTAATGAAGGTCTCCAACTTCTCCTTATCACCACCCTCGGTCACGGTGTTATAGAAGAATGCTCTTTTTGATTCCTTGATCTGAGGCTTCTCCCATTGCTCGATATTTGATTCTTTGATTTCAAAATAAACCCGTTCGATTTTTTTACTACCACCCAAAATTTCGATTCTTCCTAAGAATGGTTCGAAGTAGTTCAGTACAGAACCGGCAGTTTCGAGGAATCTTGCTAATCTCGGTTCATTTGGCATATGTTCTGACAAGTTGGTAAGAAGAACGGCAAGATTGAAACCGATCTCTTTAGCGGGTTCGTGGAACCGATCCATGAAAGCGACGTAATCAATTTTTCCATCGTGATTCGTTTCACAACATGCCAATAAGAATTCAATCTCTTCACTAAAAATATATATGAAAAAATGATACAGTGAATAGAATAGAAAAAACAAATAAAATTCATTTTTTTAGTATCTTACTCTGTGTAACTCTTTTGCTGTTCCATTTTTTCTTTGAAATCTTTGGGATATACCCAACCATCGTTATTAAGATCAACTTCCAAGAAGCTTGGAGATGAGACAAGATCCTTCAGCTTCAAGAACATGTCAAAGTACTTCAAAATTAACTCCACGTTGCTGGCTGATTCCACTAACGTATCCACCATTTGTTTTCCAATAGTACCATTTACCACATTACCTAGATTCATTAACATGTGTGAAAATACACTCAATTTTGAGAACGCCATATACACAATAGTATAATTCTCATAATCGAGTCCTACCTTCAAGCATAGAGAGCATCATAGTAATCATGTCCTTTTGCAAGTTCAAAAGTTCTTTGAGAAGGTCTACTTGACTAGAGTGTTTCGATAATTTATCCTGCATGTGTGAAAAAAGGAACAGAAAACCACCCACAGCATCCCAAAGCCTGGAATGCGCAAGTGCTTGCTGATTCTGAGCACAAGGACCTTGAATGACTTCAGTCAAAGTGTTGAAAACTTGACTAGCGACTCCGATGGCCTTGAAAAAATTAGCCTTTCCAGCAGGATCAATTAACTCCTTGCTAGAGTAATGCCAATAGAAATCCATGATGGACTCCTGAAGCCGAAGAAGATAATCGACTGTACAAATGACTACATTAACAGTGGTTGTATTACCAGCCTGTGTCCTGAGGTAATTCTGCCAATCTGTTTGCAAAAAAAAATATCATTATCAAATGATATTGAACAGTTATGTTTGATCTGAAGCATTTTTCGTGTCATTACTATACATACCCAAATTATGGCCTTCGCATGTCAATTGGATAAACCGGAACAAGGCACACGTGAATTCTGCATCGTGCATATTTTTCTCACCAGCAGCTCCTTCCGATCCAACACCAAGACCTTCAGCTTTGGTGTTTCTTTCAAATGCATCCAGGTCTAAGACACTGCACGAGTTCATTAAGCCAGCGATTGACGTAAAGAAACCAACATCTTTCTTCTCTTTGAGATGATTCAACATCCCCCTTTGTATTTCGATGTTACCACCACGAAGAATGGAGATACCTAACTCTAATGTCTTCATGACCATCTCACTGGGAAGACCTTTACAGGCTGAGATGTGAAGCAACACCATTTCAGCAACCCCACGATCCGCAAGACGCGCTTGATGGAAGAGCAATTTTTGTTTCTCCATTTCTTGTTCCTAGAAGGATGATAATTTTATAGTTATACAAATAATTTAATGATTAATGATTAATTATTCATTAGTATTTCATAGCCCAATGTTATCTTACCATGAGCTTATGCATAGGCCTCTTGAGATTTCAATGAAAATTTTAATATTAATATGATTAGTATAATTAGTCAGTGCATTATATTATCCAGTTTTAATTGGACAATAACTTTCTTATAGCGGGTTAATGAAATTTTCTCATCAGATACTGGATGGGGACTTGTGGTAATTACTTAATCTTACCATAAGAAGCTTTTGCCCTGGCTAGTCGATTAGTAAGGAAGAAAAAGAATAGGACATGCGTTAATAAACGAGAAGAACAATGTGTAGTGCTAATAATCTTGTTATAAAAAATGTTGTTTATCTTAATCCATTTTTCATTATCTTTGAAATAAATAACTACTCACGTGGATGGAAGCACCGCCTTCCTCTTCATTGCCACCTTCTTCTTCACCTTCCTCCTCCTCCTCACCACAAGATTTGGAGATGATTTGTGCATAACTCATGTAAAGTGGATCTTCTTGAAGAGCACCCGAACGCTCTGTCATTGCACCACGACAGAAAGTCGTAACTAATTGTGTTAAAGGATCTGGTTTTCCTTCTTCTTCTGCTTTATCCATCTTCTTCAGTTCTGCGTCTTCAAAGGATTGCTAAACAGAAAACCAAAAACCTATAAACACTTTTTTTCCCACGACGATACTGAACTTGTATAAAAGTTATCATAACGATTCCTTACCGTAAGGTCTTCAATCATAACTTCTTGTCCCACATTTTCATCTTGTAACCAGAGCTCATAGTAAGTTCTTGCAAAGATGTTTATTGCCCGATGCCTACGACATTGAAGTTCAGTGTATTGATGCCAAAGAGGGAAAAGTAGTTAATAAAATAATTAAGTATGCGAAATATTTATCGCAAAATTTGTCATACGTTTAACTTTTTTTACCTTCTCAATTTGTAGAGGGGTTCACTACGGAGACATGCAATAGCTGCCCTCTTTCTAGCTGCACATAACACACGTTTCCATCCATCTCGCGATGGGGGTGGTTTAGTTGCCTGTTAGCAGCATGCACACACATCGCATTTTTTGTTAGAATTATAAGGAAATAAGAGTGATCTCTTTGTATATACTACATCACGACAAAGTTTCATTAACCACAACAATATTAGTCTTCAGGGTTGTCCCAGAATTGTTCAGTGTTTTTAAATTTGTATATACTTACGTATTACAATGTAATATTGCTATGATAGTAAGCACAAAATCGGTATTCAAAATTAATCATGTTATGGAGTAATTTGTATAAAATATAATAACATAGTGACATGAAAACCAAAACGACTTTATCATTTCATCTTCAGTTTAAAAGTAGACGGGGCAACTTAATGAATGATAATAAGAAGCAGCATGTACAGTTGAAAAACCAAAACAACAATGAACAAACAAAATAGGGTACCTGGGTAGGGAATGTAAGGAGGTCTGACGGAAGCAAGCGATAACTGCTCGTTTTCTTTGAATAGAGACCACCGATCGGTAACTACTCTTGCTCTGCTGCTGCGGATGGTCTATCTACTCGAAAACAGAGACCAAATTTGTATGAAGCTTACCGAGATAATGCGTTTCGTATTTTTTTTTTCCAAAAAATGATAAACGTAACAATAAGGCTTTTACTATTTAGTGTCAATGGTTTGCTTAACGGTCCAGAGTTTTACCTACCATATGGAGACCGTATAGTACTTTAGCCATGGCAGTAATCCTAACTACAACTTCTTCAATTTGTTGAGCTTTGACAGGTTCCGTGACATCCTTTTTCTGTCCAAGTTTCGAATATAGATAGTGCTGCCATGACATCTCATCCGCTGGATCGATCTTGTCAGGCAATGTAAGTTGTGTTTTGGCGAATTCAGCAATCTCATGTTCTGGAAGTTTCTTTAAGAATCTATCTTTACAGTGCTGAACCAGTTCTTGTTCTCGGCCAGCAAAAAGATTTAAACCGACTGGTAACAATCGCTTGAGACAGGCCACCATTAGAGATGCTTGTACTTCCTTATCTTTGTCCCTCTTCTTGTCGCGATGTTTCTTTTTTTTCTGTTTCATAACAAGGTATTAGGACACATTGACAAGAATATAATCGCAAATGTACAAATAAATTTGAAACAAGTAATATATCTACCTTTCCACCTCCCGATGGTGTGGTACCGTCAGAAACTGTGGCAGGTCTCCTAGTAGCCGTAGGCATAATTAACACCATATTATCAATCTCATTAGCTGATATAAAGTTCTGTTCTTCTCGAAGGAAGTACTGAGATTTTGACCAAATGTTAAAAATCGCAGCAACGTGGTTATAAAGATCTTCCGCTTCCGGTATGTTATTCCGCAGCCAATGATTACGTTGAAGATCAACATACTTAATGAGCAATGGATAGAACGAGTATATATCCCTAACAAGAAGTTGCCAGTCCTCCTGGATCTGTGTTTCAATTTGTGACGTATCATCTGTCGATGATTTTATAAATCCTCGCAATGATTCCTCCTTATGGAACATATTGTCAGTACGTTTCCTGACACGCTCAGCAAGTGGCAAGAATGGATCTTTGAGCAGCTCTTCGGATGAGTTGATAATGATTTGTTGAGTATAAGCAGCAATACGTGTCATCCATGGGGCATTTTCATTACCGATATTTTTCTTAATGAGTTTAAGTACGTTCTTCAATAGTTGATTCATGTGATCGCTCGTTACCATACTCACGTATGTCCCTTCTGTGGGATTAACGTTATCAGGCCCTTGGGCCCACCAGAAGGGCAAGTAGGAACAGAGCAATGGCAATATCACGTCAATCACATGTGGAGCATCGCTATAAGTCTTGTCAGATTCCACAAACTGATCGACTTCAGTCAGGATAGTCTCTAGTGTTGGCATGCTTGATTCCATACGACTCATTATGTCCTGAGCTTCCAGCGAATGATCAGCGATTCTATTCAACAGTGAAAACTGATTGTGCTTATTGAGATGCGGTTCTAAGAAAGCCACTGGGAAGCAACTCGAGAAAGCACCAAGACAAGAACCGAGATTTGGTTTGTTACGTTCTATCTCCGTCTTCAAGTACTTTCTATCATGTGTTAAAGTAGGGTCCACACCGAGCGTATATAAAGATGCCAGTATTTTGTACGAAGCTACCTGAATCTCGTCGACTGTAATTCAAAAAAGAAAAATTTAGTATCTTATATCAACATAGTTATAAGAATATAACGAATATAATGGAGTTACTTACGTAGCAAGTCACTTCCATACTCGCAAGCTGCTAAATGATCAAACATAGCAGTAAGCACAGGAAGCACAACACTGTTGACATATGACAGTGAGGTCGAAGTCTTCAAATGAGTACCCCTGAGGTGGCTGTATTTCCCCTCTTGCAAGTTCAATATCGTGTGTCCCAAATCGTCAGCAGTATTATTGAAAAATGTCAACATGGAGGTTCTAATAAATTCTGGACAATTTTTTACAAGAGATTTTGCATCGATTCCCTTCACTAGTACTTGCAAGCATCTCACAGTAATCCTGACGTCAGCCCCGAAAGCAGCAAGCCGCGAACGTAATAAGCTCGCAAGTTTACAGAATAGAGCAGCCACCATTTCCTTTTCTTTCAAAGAAGCGGCGCCAACATTGTTCGTTGCTGTAGCTACTGCTATGAAGTAATTTCTGTGCGTGCTGAAGTACTTCTCCATCAAGGGTAACACGACTTTGCTGAAGAACTTTATGTCCCTTGTAGATGTTTTAAAGCTGTTTCGTCTGCTGAACGTATCCGATGGCTTCAACAACTTCATGTTGATTGTCGCCTTATCCAAGTACGCTATCAACTTCTCCAACAAGGAGTATGCGAAGCGTAATTCCACAGCTGCTCCAGCACCAGCAACTTCCGTATCAGTTGTACCACCACGATTTGGTTTGTGTAGTTTATATCCCTGATACTGCAGATATTTCAAAAATTCTTGTGATCGCTCCCTATCTTTCCTTTTCTCCTTGTCCGTGAGCAAATCGTAAGGAACAAGTTGTGGATGAATTCCGCCCCCTGTGAAGTGGCATATGTTATTAACAATTAATCAATTGGCATGATTACATATCAAATTTGATATATACCGCAAGTAACCAGCTCCTCTTTCTTTTTCTTAGCCCAAATGTCGTGAGCGTTATCCGCCAAGCGCTCAGCCATGTTTTGCATCTCTCTGCTCAAAGTCAGATTGGTCATGTCCACCGGATGAGGATTATAGTTGAACGGATTTGCCGAATCGCCCTGAAATTGTGATTCCTCCAGAACGCTTCGATTAGATTTGTGATGGGTAAAGAAAAATTAAAAAAAAAAAAAAATGGTCAAGACAGGTCACGATCCATATAACAGTAAATGGTTCTGCTTCCTATCTTAACCATAGCGGGAGCAGCATTTAAATTACAGCGTCAGTTAATGCAATATATATAGGTTAAATTAAATTAATGACTTTTATATCATACTTGACTTTTAGATGATCTTCTCATTGAACTACGACTCGTCGATGGAACATCCACTTCAGCATGCTCAACACTCCATCCTATTGCAAGCAGAGCTTTTAAGCTCTCTCTAACTGGTTCCTTATATCGTTCCTTTTCGTAATCATTTAACATATTGTATGGTTTTAATCTTGGATGTGTTTTATTGACATCTGACCATTGTTCACCGTATGTCCAACCATTTTCTAATTTTCGATTAGCCCAAGCATCGTGATAATGTTCTGAGAACTTCTGCACTATTTGGTTCAAGTCATTGTTAAGAACCACACTGTCAGAAGTAAAATTACATTAATGAAGTTTACATATTCGTAATCTGCATTATGAAGAATCATCATTTATCTTATACCTGGACGTGTTAATTGGCTGAGGATTGTACGGTCCATCGGGCGATTGAGTGGATGCTGATTTACTTCCGTACCATTCATCGTCGTAGTTCTTTGACAGGGAATAATCGGGCGGTAATCCACAGCCAATGGCTGTCAAACATGGCAAAGCTTTTCCGAACAATTCCGGGTCATAATCCATTTTGGATAATGAATCGAATATGTTACTGAAGAGAACCATGGTTAAGCGTTTCTCTTCGTCGCTTGATGCACCATAAGATCCTTGACCAACAGTTGACCCGTAATATTTAGCGCAACGTTCGTAGTGCAGAGTCAATAACTAGTGACGGACATATCGAATATAATTAATGATGTTTAATTAATAATTATGTTTAAAGAATTTCAAACGAATAAAAGGTAATTACGTACACGTAGAGCTACCGTTGTATATTCGGACAGTTTGGAAACGTCCACTGTCAATTTTCGTAGCAGTTTCAAAAGCATACTTGGTTGCATTTGACTGAAATTTCGTAAAAATAAATTACCGTGTAAAATTCAATTTTTTTTTTATATTCCAATAAATCGCTGACTCATATAAATTACCTTGTTAATGCTACAAGGAAGTCTGATACGGCTTCACGCTGACCTTTTGTTAACATTCTATTCTTACTCAATCGATAAACAGTGTGCAGTGTTGCATCGAGTAAGCTGGCATAATTATCAGCTTCGTTATAAAACTTTGAATGTTTGATAAGTAAAGGCAATATACTATTTCCTATATAACGATTCATAGCAAGTGCCATATCCGACTCATATCCATCATTCTGTAAATGAAATGCACATTTAACCTTGCGTCATATATAAATCATAGAGATAAACATATAGATTCAAATATTAACTCTGTCAAGCATAGTAGCCGCCCTTAAATCCGGCAGAAAAGCTTCTTCTAATAACTTGAAGAACAATTCCTGTGTTTCAATACCATATACACGTTCCAAAAACAATACAACACTTTGCTTGTGTCCTGGAATCAAACCTGATGGCATATCACTCTTTGGTCTCTCTTCACCAGCAGCCGGATTCAATAAAGTAAATCGTAGCGACAGGACACCCTGAAGATCATCCAGTGGTACCAGTGATCGTAGAATAGCTCTTGCTCGAAGAGACTCATTCTTTCCTAAAGAATAAAAAAATTATAATGTTCTTTATGCTAGTTACTTGTATGTAGGTACACGATAATTACCTTGTTCAATAACTGAAGAGTCTGGTGCACAACGTCCAAGTAGATCAACCAGTGTACAGTAGAAGTTGAGAATTGCCGCACCAGTGTCAATATAGTCTTCATCCTCATCAGAGTCCGGTAGGGGATGTTCGAATTGCATCACCATTGAGGCTCCTTCGGCTTCATCATGTACCTGTTTATAAAGCTAAGTTGGTACGTATTAGTGATGGGGTTGTGTTCATGCGAGAGTAGTAAAAAAAAATATTGTGCCGAAAGTGTCGTTTATATATATATACATCTATACATATGTACTAGGCATGCTTTTACATTCGGTGTTTGGAACTCAAACTTAGGGGATGCAGTTTTACTTACATAATAAGTACATTAAGATATTGCTGAATTTTGCTTCAATTATTTCAATTGTTTGGCTTTTTTATATTTACACAATAATTTTACTTACTTTCCGACGATCCGCGATGCGTTCAGACATTTTGTTTGCTTCCATTATTGCTCTCAGTAAACCTTCACCCTCTCCACGAAGTGCTGGTCCCAAACATTCAGGTCGACGAATCAATAAACGGATAACCAGATTTGCATTTTCTTCAACACTTTCACCTAACCATTACAATTGATTTAATATAATAAATGTTTTTGCAGATCGAAATTTATTCATAAAACGGTACTCACCATTAACCCAGACACAAAATCTTAAGAAGTCAAGGTAGCGCTCTCCTTCTACAGGATCCCAACCAAGATCAGGATAACCCTTTTCAATTAATTCTGAATTTGATTGCAGTCCGCAACGTGACAGATAAATAGCAATCTTCTCCAAATAATGTTCTCTTAGTGCAAGGGCTAGTTCGGTATTTTCCATAAGGGATGAATAGGCCACATCGAGTGGAGTGGAACCTCTCAGAGAAGGTCTAGATAAAAGAATATTACTGTTCTCCAGGAGGAAATCAAAGTGATCAAACATGGCTTTTTGATTCTGTCTGGATGTTCGACAGAAATAACAGAGGAATCGACAACATGCAACAACCATCTCATGAGACGTATCCTTTTCTTTAGCAGGCGTTTCACCCTCAGGAACTTGTGCTTGCGTTTGCGCATCAGATTGTGCTTGAGCACGTCTACCAAGCGTGTTCATCATGATAGCCATTACATTCTCGTGAATTCTCAAAACACGAATTAAATCTGGATGCTGGAAGAAGGTATGATTGTTAACCAGCTTCCATAGACGTTCTCTGACAAGCTCTTCCTCTTCCTGAGACATTTGTACTGGTAACAATGCGCGAATTTGACTGAGGCCGACCCACATTTCGGCTACGTCTTCTCTTGTCTTACTGTTGGTAACGTAAGTCTTTTCCAAGGCTCTAATTAACTCGCCCACTGTGTCATATTGGCGCACCAGAAGACTAAACATCTCGCGTACGAGTTTTGGTGTTTCTATTTGCGATTCCTCAGCCCACTTCACTATCGTTGCTATCAATACTTTGCGGAATACCTCTGTAATCAGTAAAATTATCATGTAAAATTGGTGTATTTTGCCATATACTTCCTGTGAGAAAGTTTTATTTATCTGTGAAATAATGTTGTACCTACCTTCTGGTGTCTTTTTCTCTGGTTCAGGCTCTTCTTTTTGCTCTTCCTCGAACTCTTTCACAGCGTTAATGAAGTTGAAAAGTCTCTTCATAGCGCCAGGTTTTTGAACTTCTTCTACCACTTCGTTAGCAGCGTCCGCAGCTTCTTGAAGTGCGTGTAGTGAGACGTAGGACATTAGATCGTTGTGAAATCTGTTCATTTTTTCAATAAGTTCTTCGCCGCAAGGACAGTTCTCAGTGTCATCCTCTTGAATATTTTTGAAGCTCAAAATGGCGTTCATCTGTTCGCGGGGAGGGCAACGGAATTCCTTAGTTTTTTTAGCAGCGACAGCTG
This sequence comes from Calameuta pallipes, assembly GCA_030142375.1. Taxonomy (NCBI): domain Eukaryota; kingdom Metazoa; phylum Arthropoda; class Insecta; order Hymenoptera; family Cephidae; genus Calameuta; species Calameuta pallipes. Next base: position 1,410,937 of record JARQSW010000349.1, read on the forward strand.
ATGGTAAATCAGACTGTTTGATGTCTATGTAACGACGCAATTGATCAGCTTGTAATTCTCCTACGAAATCATAACTGAAGGCGATGATAGATTCGACGCGATGACGCAGTTGAATGTCATTAAGATGATGAAGTAAATAGCACATTTGCAATTTAGCACCTTCCGCCATTTTCATATGAAGTAGACCCTTCTTGTGTTCATCTTTTCCCTCTACAAAATGTTGAAGACAGTTATTCAAATTTTAATTATTGTATCGAACTTTTTTCATCATTTATGTGGGTAACTGTAGTACCTTTATCAAATGTAGGATCCCAAGTTTCCGGATTAATCATTATCAGTAATTTAAATATATCCTCGTTTCTGAGCATTCCAACCAGCAGCAATCGATCCACCAATTTTAAAAGTGGTCTGAAAAGTATTTCGAGGTATATTATTATTATGTTAGAATTCTAAAAAAAAACTCCATTTTTGTTTTATTTAAAAAAGTCAAATTTACTTACAGGAAAAGATTTTCATTGCTTCCCCCAATCGGATCTCGATTATGAACCTGATTGACTTCAACCGCCTCATTCAGAGCCATCATTACATAATCACGAACCACATCCAGAGGAAAGAATGGACTATACAGGTTCCTTATATTTTCGATACTTTGATTTTCACTAGAAGAAAGAACCCTTGATGGCGACAATTAGTAGGAGGTTCACATCTAGTTTGGAAAACAAATACTTACTCGATATCAGTCATCTTCATCTGAGGTCGAACTGATTCGGTTTCCAAATACCTCAAGCTGTGCTTCATCTCTGGGTTCTCATATAGATCCTTCAATTCTTGACCTGATTTTAGATATATTCTATATATTAGCTTCGTTGAAATATTAAATATAAATTCTACTTGAAATTACTTACCTAGCGGTATAATATACTCATTTTTACACACTTCCATCGTTGTAGCATGGGACTCTAAATGCAATGCAATTAGAAGATCATAAAATCCTTGTCTAAGAGGACCGGACATATATTCTGATCGAATAGCATAGAGCAATTGTTTTTGATCAACGTGAAGGCAAAGTGCATGAGCTGCTCTATAATTTGATTGATAGCACAACGCAGCATAGAGCGTTAAAGTATGTGCATGAAAACTAAAATATAAAAATAAAATTCATTAATCATGTGAAATATAGAATACTCCGATAATATAAAATTCTATTAAATAATTCACCTCAAAAGTTTGTCCATCTCAATAAGTTCTAGAATGTCAATACACCTATCTTCTTCTGGTATATGTAATGCTAGCATAGATATTGCATCCTCACAGAGCATGGACCATCCTCTGATATCAGACAATTTCAATGCATGAACTTGAAGCGATTGATTAGGAACCCTAGCCCACTGATGAGGTTTCAGACACTGAACTTTAAGTCGCGGTGGGAATTGCGGTATCACATGACGTTCTGAATTTTGTAAAACCGCAGCTGATAGAGGTAGAGTAGTCGAAGTTCTTCCTAATTCTATCTGAAGGATTTCCTTGCTGGTAGCTTCGACGAAGATGGCGGGAAATAGTTTTGTGTCTGGTTCCATTTTGAATTTGTGACTAGTTTCTTTTCCTTCACATGTAAAAGACACCCATCCTGTTGCCGTATCTACGAAACAGCCAACGAACATCCCCTGGGATGCACCTTTACCAGATGCATCTTGGGTTACTTCATTGTACAGTTCATCAGTTCGAACCATGTAACAACTTTGACGATCAACCCTGAAGATATAATTGATAATTATTCAAATAATCCAATCTGATATCTTAACCGAAAATTCAATTAAGAAATGATTAAAACTAAAATTCTTACTGGTCTATTGGACGATCATAATCATCTACAATTACAACCGAAGATTTGCGTACACGTGATAAATTGAAATCTTTAGTATGCAAATGATATTGTGAAGTGACCCAGCCAACATAGACATGAGTGGGATCCTGACCAGGAAATACGCGAACCCCATAAAAGTATTCATTCATTAATTTTAGGCAGTCAGAATCAAAAATCTCATTGCCAATGGATTCCACGCCAGTTCCGGTAAGAACCGACATAGCTTTAGGTGCATTGCGTTCCGGAATTTGCGGCGGTACCATTTTTAAATCGGTCTGAAATAAAAAATGAAGAATATAAAATAACCATTATTGCTTGCAATATATAATTATTTTATAAATCTTTACTTACTGTAGAAGCTCGTATTTGTGCAGGACGTGTTCCTAATCTTGCCATTGGTAACGGCTGTAAACTTCTGTCAGACATATCCGAACGGGATGGGGGTTCTGGTGTTTTTGATTTGATATCCGGTGATTTGACTTTACGGGAGAAGAATCTGTAAGTATAATATCATATTAATTAAAACTTCCCAAATGGTATCTAGGTGACCTGTATGAATGAATATTGTCATGTCATATTCACGAGATTATGCAATTGTTTGACATTACGAAAAGTAATGATTCTATACGCTAACGATTATTTGTTTGAGCTATTACATGATTTATGATTTCATATTCATTATTTCCGTCTGTACACAAGTATTTTTGCTTAAAGAATGAATGATAATGTCAATAGGTTGCAATATCGAGGAGGGTACAATTAACTTACGAGACATCCTCCATTTCTTTGCTAAGCTTGCTGACAGAAACAAAATGCTATAATTAATTTACGTATGCCACAGCGAATAATGCTATTAATCCATTATATTTACCGGAATGGTGAGCGTCCCCGTTTTTTCTTGTCATCTTTTACATCGCCATTCATGTCATTGTAGCCATTCATTTCACCTTCGCTGGTAGCACGATCCAAAGCATTTCGTGAACCATATAAAGATCCTTTTCTTGGTGGTCTTGCTGGTTTATTACGTTGCATAGGCAATGGCGATTCCTTCATCATTTCATCAGCCTCAACGGCATCTTCAGAGTAATTTCTCTGCAATCCTGTATTAAATAAAATAAAAGTTTATTACATGAACAAGTATGACTATACTATAGCCAATATTGCTCAAAGAAAATAATGGTACCTTTAATGTCACTCATACTGAAACCAGATTTCATTATTTGTTCCATATGAGCTGATGGCGTAGTGTGTCCTTGCTCAAGTTGTTCAGCCAGTAGTCTGTTCTGACGCATTTTAATTTCTTGCCATCTTCTTAATTTTTCACCTTCCGTGACAAAACTGGATTGACATATTACCGGTAAGGAAAGCCTCAAAAATTCCCAATTAGCTTTTTCCATGGTTTCAAACGTATTGTGGGAAATTTTAAGACAAGGTGGTGTATCTGAACCAGCTGGTATTCTGGCTACGTCGATCCTGGTGTCAGCCATGTCGTCAGTATTCTCGAAAATTGGTTGATCTTTGGTATACCAAAATGTCACTGGTCGATTCATATTCCTATGATGAAATAGTTATTTTTATAAAAGACTGTGAATATTCAGACGACTGATTTGATCATTTATTGATTTAAATACTGACACGCAAAATGGTTCGTAGCCTTCTTGTAATCCGCAAGTAGTAAAAAATTTCAGGGTGTTCACATCCTGCCCGAAAGTTAATTTTGCCTTTTGGCCAACACCCAGTGTAAATGCTGGTACAAATGAATCTCCCTGTACATCAGCAAAAGATGTTTCACCTCCAAGTGCATCCATTAATAGTTCTCCGTTTAGTGAAAAGCCTAGGAAATAAATTGCATTGTAATATTTGGTTGTTAATAAGTAATATTATTTGGTACCAATGACTGACTCTTTTACTAGAAATGATTAGCTATTTTATTATAGATTTTTAGATCATCTTCTAAATAATATAAAAATTTGAATGAAAACAAAAAATAACAGTCATTTATTTCAGCATAAATTTATGTATGATTTTATATAGACAAATGTTTGTAATAATTATATTGTTGTTTCTTCATTTTTAATAATCGTGTTTAGTGAAATAACAGAGTCAGACTTTCGTACCATTTTCATTATGTAAGGAATATAACGGCATAACAGCTAAGCATAACACGAAGTGGCTATTAGCATGTTCGAAACGGCACGTAGTTAATATATAAACGGAGAAACAAGCAGAAATGAAAAGAAATTGTACAATTAGTACAATTAATATTGGACATGTCTGAGTATTGTCATTGATTAAATGATATTGAGATATCGATGTCATATGGCATTATTGAAAGAAAGTGTAATAAATTACCAGCTGAGAACAAAATTATCATGCAAAAACATAATTAGTAATTGATGATAATGATTTGATTAAATACAAAAAATTTACTAGGTTCTGAAGCATCCGAACGGGCCCATTCAGACATTTCTGACGGCTATTAAGAACAAGAATTTATAAGCACAAACAAGGATGTCAAAAGGTCTAAATTTTGTTCTACATAAAGTCATCAATTATATTCTAATCATAAAAATTGTTTGCAGTATCTCTAATACAATGATAGTGTACTACGGTGGTCCCCAAAGATATCACGTAATACAATACAGTAGGATCTTATAAGTATATAAGTATGCATTCAATCTGACAGTTTGATATTGATAAGAAAAAAAAAATGATGGCGGAAAACGTCCAATTATTTGTCGATTTTGCATGTTTTATAACCTACTATAGAATTAATATTTACATAATTCATTGGATAATATTGTACAGTTATAGTTTGGGGTCACCCGTCATTTTAATGATTAGTAGCTATGAATGACAGCGCTGTTGTCGCTAATTGTATGATACCGGGTAGAATACTGGATATCAGATAGATCATAGATAAATTGCATAATTATCAATTATGAACATAAATGAGATAATGATATCATTTACAAGAATTTTAAATCAATATGCGAACGTTAAAAGAACGACGTTGAGGAATTGCTTGCTCATAAAAGCAAGTGCGGCTGTCGTGATAATTTTAATTTTTTTAAAAATATGCTAGTGAAGTCTTAATAGTAGACTATGAACCTTTTCTGTGCCATATGGAAAACGTAGAATCGATGAGGAATAGAATATTTTGAGAAAAAATAATCCAAAGAGATTACGTTATTAAATTAGATTTTTTTTAAATCGAAGTGGAAATGATTCTTAATCATTCAAACGAATGACGAACGGATGCCGTTAAAATATAGTATAGTATTTCAAAAATACATGAAATTCATCGGAGTATTAAACTGAATATCCAGTAGTCTATGTCTACGGTCAGATTATAGCTTAAAATGGCCGCAGAAGCGTTTGCTTAAAGATTCCGTCTTACTAATTGTTCGGTCAATAAGATCCAGGAAAACACCGACAACATCTCCAACCTGCCATTGTTTGCCGAAACTTTCTGCTGTGCTTGAGTACACTTTTTCCTCCTTAAAATAAAATTTCAACAGTTCAAGAGATTTTATGTAGATCGACAGTGGCCATTCTTTATGTCTTGTTAAGTACGTAGCCGCCAAAACCTATCAGTTATCTTACAGGGCCTCAGCATTTTTATAAAGCGTAGTATAACCTTTCGATGTTTGAAAGAACATGCAATCGATTTTAATATTTTCCAGTTTCTATCGTACTTTTCAGATTGAAAAAATACATATTGTATTTACAAAAAGGATATTTGATCAATGTGAAATTCATTCTTCAAATTGTTCAGAATGTTCTCTCAAGACCTCAAATTCAAGATTACGCCACACGCGTGATTAAATGAAATTTTATTTCATTCTTCAGGGACAGGATGCAAAAACCAAATCAACATAGAAGAACATAGAGCGAGACGAAGACAATTCGTGACCAAAAACGAAAAAATGGTGGACCGCTATTCGCTATTGGGAAATGGGACTCTTACTGATCGTTCTGTCTGGGACGTCAATGAAACAGCCAACTACGTCGCCCACTTGATATTTGTGACCAAAAGATTCGTTGGTACCGCAGTGTACTTTGGTCACCTAATATTTAGGATGACATATTTTTAATGAATTACTAATTATTGACAAGTAGTGATTAACGTTAAATGATCAGTACCCTCTTCTACAACCTTGAACTATATACATTCCTGTTGCAATGGATAACGATCAAATCGACGTTTCTTTTTTTTTTTCAAATACAAAATCTTTACTTTTATAGTGCAGATGCAGCTAGATCTGTATGAATAAAAAACGTAACACCTACTTCTTACAAATAATTAAGATATATTTATATTGACTCTGAAACATCCTTAGAATCTTACTTAGCAGCTGCATATGTAATAATTTGCAACTTTTATCTGAAGCTGCCCTAATCGATGGCTACTGTAAATGATTATATATTAAAAAATAGGACTTACGTTGTATCCGTCAAAGGCCCAAGTATTTTCATCGCTGCCTAACATACTACCAGGCATGCAGTCAGCCTTAGCCCATCCAACACGCATCGGACCAGCAGTTAGTACTTCAAATTCAAAGTACCATTTGCCACTATTGACAGCGTAGTGCTTCTCGACTCTGTACGTCCTGAAGTAAAGTTGACGTAATCGGTTGGCTTCAAGAAGCAGTGCTAAAAAAAATAATTATCGTTGCAATACTTGTAATAAACAATTGTCTAATTACATGATCTACCTTCGTGCTGTTCTCCAGTAGGTGGATCCAACATGTACCCATAAACCAGTAAAGTTCTTACAGTCTCACTAGCAGTATCTCTATTAGCTTTTTTGATAGCTTCATCCACTTTTGGATAAGGTACCAAATGTGGACTTCTTCTCATTGCTGAGTCCTCATTCAATCCATAAGTCCAGCCCTGACTTATTCGCTCTTTAGCCCATAAATTGTGGGTGTTCTCGGCAAGCTGATCTACGAGCTCCTCCATTTTCGGTGACAATGTAATCGCGCCAAGATCGAGAGGTGCTGGTTTATATCCACTACTTTGCAGAAAGGGTTCATTTGGCAAACGTAAAGTTTTTATACGTGATGGTGGTTTATCCATAGTAATATAGTAACCCAGAGCCAGAATGGTTTTCAACGTTTGTACAGCCAATTGAGTATCGTAACGTTTTTCTGCAGCTGGAAGTTTTTCAAACTGCACAATACATGGATGAATCTTTCTAAGATCATCTCTTTGTTCTCCATATATCCAACCAGCTTCGATCTTATTCATCGCCCACATTTCGTGAATATTCTCAGCTAATTTATCTCTTATCTGTTCTATATAAGCTGGTAAATTGATCATCGACGTGTCAACAGGTGCTGGTACGAATGCCGTGTCATCTTCGACCATCCATGGTCCAGCAAGAACAACTTTGTTCATATTGCCAAAATAGAAACACGGATCCAACGAAAGAACTTGTTGAGGCAAAAGACTCTCGACTAATGGCGAAAATTCGTCAGGTGGTTCATATTTCAATCTGCCATGATCACCACCAAGTAAAAATCTACATGATAACTTGGAGGAGCAACTGATTGCAGGGAAGAACATGCCGTCCAGATTAAAATTACGGAAGGATCCTTTTATGTGTATTCCATTAAAGGCGAACGTTATTATCGGTACTGTTAGATCAAGTGCGCAACCGATTACGTCGCCCTTTCGAATAAATGGCTCAGTAGCATTTGAGACCACTTCCGTTTTTCTTCCACCAGTCCAAAGATTCGCGCCATCAAAACTGAACGAATATAAATCATCGCCGACACCATTACCGCCCCATTTTTCACCACCTCCGGGATACGGCATATACCTTTCAAAACATTGATTCGCATAATAAAGTAATTCCCGTATCTTTTCATCTTTCTTATACTTATTGATTGCTTACCCACTTGTGTTTGCCCAACCGATCCTAAGATGGGGCATCATGTGCGTTGTTTGCTCAATATGATCTACTGTCACTTCGAAATACCATTTTTGATAGAGGGCGGAACCTTCTACCCTTCCGACAAATATATTGGGACGTATACTCGCCACGTGATCAACTAACTGAGTTTGCAGTAATAAATTTTTGCCCGGAAGTAGGAAATCGCAAATATTGTTCTGTGAGGAGCGAACCGCTACCCCGTTACCCACACAGAGAGAACATAATACGTCTAATACTTTAGGATCCCTTCCATGTTTTTCCAGGAGAGAGATAATAACTTTGATGTGCTCGTCCTGAAATTGATAAACGTAATAATGATGTATGCTCGTTAGTGTTTGGCCACGATTATAAAAAATAATTATACTATTATCGATTACCCTCATCATGTTCAAGGCCTCGGGTGAATCGATAAGAACGCAATGAAGTACGTCCAGCATCCCTGTGCCTTCGCTAGAGGCTTGAGATCCCAATCGGCTGAACAACCAATTGAGACGATTGCTATTGGCAAATTGAGCACAGTTGGTATGATTTCCTTTGATGATAGCTGCCAAAAGTTGATAGAGATAACCAGATATTTGATCCCAAGATTGACCACTCTCGTCTCCAGAAAGTGCCACCAGAAAACCTTGCGAAGTGATCACATTGATCTTGTCAATGGCTTCCAGAATGAGATTCAGGATGCCTTCTTCTTGAAAGAGGTCCTGACGATTACGCAATGCACGGAATCTGTTCTGCTTTTCTTCGTGTTCTGATATAGAAAAGAAAAAATGTTTGATACCATTATTTGATATGTTATGTGCAAGGTGCTGGAGATTAAGTATAAATTTACCCATGTCGTCTTCCGGTTGTGCAAAGTAGTTAATCAAATCTTCTAAGCACATAACCATTTCGTTCAAATTTACGTTCTGAAAGAACATGGATGCTCTTCTATCAAGCTGCAGGGTTTCTAGGCCTCTAAAACATTTTTTTTTTACATTAATAGGGTGTACTCAAATAATTTGTCATTTGAATTTTTATGAAATATATCTTTTGTTTGTATTTTATTGCGGCGCGATACTCACGTGATAAACTGAGTGAATAAACTACTGCATTTTCTGATAACGCGAGCAGTACGCGATTCCTCTTCTTGCGACCGTGAGAAGTCGAGACCATCATCCATCTTTCCTTCTTCGTGCAAGACCGCTTGTTTTTCTTCGACTTTTCCCACGCCTTTTTTCTTCGTCTCGTATGACTAAAAGTAAAAATTGTACAATTAGTTTCTTTAATGATAAAAATACAAGAGCTCATTATAATATTAATTACCTTGTAAGACACCCAGAGACACGTCGTAGCATGTTGCATTATCACTGTGGAATCACCATATTTAATGATGGGTAAACCGATTACTTCTAAATCTTTATCTTCAAGAATAGTCTTCTGATCATCCTTCTCTTGCCGAAGCCAGAATGTTGAGGTTTCAATGGTTGCGTCATTCCTTAAAACAAAATATCACGTGCTTAAAACTTCTATATAAAGTCCTATCTCGACTTTATCAATACCCTTCAAATAATTATTACATACCTATCTACTAAATATAACTCATTATTCTCATTCACACCAAGATAACGACCAGTAGTAAGGTGTCTGATTCGCATAGGATGTAACCAATTAATAAAACCACCAGCCCATTTTGTCCTGGCAAGTTCCAGCCTCCATAATGATCTAGCTTGACTCATTACACTACCACCTTCATAGATTACAATACTGCATTGGCAAAATAAACAAAGTTAATAATGAAACCCTTTAAATTATTTATTGAATGATTGTTTAATAATATGATAACTTCAGTGTATACTTTTGTCCTGCAGATGTATTCCAAGTCGATGGTATAGTGAGACATTCGTCTCCTCCGTGAAAAAATCTCAACACATCACCACCGAACACATAACCGACATACTTCATCCTACTTATTCCAGTACCGTACGGTTGGACGGACCAATGAGTCACGTGAAAAGAAGCATTCACTACTGACAAGTCATTTTCTTTTGTCGTGTGCTGAAAGAAACGAATATGAAGGATTATACAGCAGAATTTTAATTGATATGATAAATTTATATAGTACGTAGTATAAAACACATACTCACCAAGTATCGTTCGGTAGCGACAGAAACCAAAATTAAATCATCACCTACTCGCACTTTTTCACCTTCTGATCTTTGCTTCGATGCCGGATGCACTGTCCACCAACAAGCCTCTCCTAGAGAAATAATTATTTAAAGTTATATACAACTGACAGCGTATATGGATGTGGTTCCATAATAGTTTACCTTGAGAGTGCTCTTGTAGACCAACGTCGAAAGCAAGTTTGTCATTTGATGAAAGCGTCGATAAGCACGCCAGATACTAGGTGAATACGGATTAAGATATACATAGATCTTATTTAGAGAAATTAATTAAAGCTGAACGAAATATATTCCAACTTACCATGTCGCTGTTTTGATGTCTAAGTAGAATTGCATTTCCGTAAAGTAATGTTCTGTGCCCAGATCCTGTACCCTTGCCCTAAAAGTATAGTATAACGTTATAAAGCATGCTCTGTTATACTCTTCTTGGTACACAGAATTCGGTGCGAGGTAATAATGAATATTGAAAAAAGTGACAAATAGGATAATCAAATATTTCCAAAAGTTCAAAGTATTGTATGTCGATGGATAATCATTTTTATGAAATAGTGCTTCAAATGATACTAATTTTTAATTTTTTGACATATGATATCCAAACAATGTTACTCATAAGTGTTTGGATGATATGTTATTTTTCGAAGACTGTCATTTTAATGAAGTGGATATTCTAAACCGATTAGTCTACCAATAAGAGAAGGCCATAATAGCGTATTGTTATAGATACGTTACAAATAGTGTTAAAGTACACAATATTAGTTCCCCTTCCGGCCATAAATCAAAATTTTATGAAATATATTTTTAGAAATGAAATAGGGCAGATCTATAGAAATTTTTAGGAGCTTTACGATATCTTCTATTTATCTAAGATCATACTTCTGACATTTCTAGGATCTGCCTACACGTAATTCTATAAAAAGAATCGACCGACGCAAATGCCGATGGAAAGAGTGCTTTAAAAGTCATCTAAGAAAAAAAAAATAAGAATCATACAAATAGAACAGCCTAAATTTCAAATTAACAAAGAAAGCGGCCAAAAAAGGGGTTACAGGAGGATCGTCGAAGCACAGAATCTAGGAGCAAACATAACATGACAATAATTAAATTCTAAACACACAGATTTACGAGCATCAAGAAATATTGTTTAAAAATGATATATATCACATTCCCATACCGATTTCAAATGATTTGATGTAAAGGTGGGTTAATTTGAAAAAAAAGCAGAACAATCCTTGTGCGTAAAATGAAATAAGTGAAGAAATCATAACTGACTGTAAATAATAATGAAATCCGGATCGATACTTTTGAAAAAATACTTACTAAAGGGTCTTGCTGCTGCAAATAAAAAATACAGAGAAAAGTCAATTTTTATGCTGACTATGTCGAATCCTTTGTCTTACAAAGCGCTGTCAGATCGTGCAAAATTCGTTTGCGGAATGACGTCTAACAAATTTCTAACGAAGTGCGCAGTGAACAACATTAATTTATACGCGAAGAGACAGAAGAGAGTAGTGATCTAATGTCAATGTATTGCGGGGATTACGGTACGTCATGCGATATACTAGACAGGTAGGAGATGCGGAAGTATTCAGAAAATATTTCTCAATTAAATCTATACAGATTGCTATTAATATAACAATCGTGTGCATTTTATAGAAAAATAAGATTTTTCAACTGAGCAACAGTACGCACAATTGCACGCATAATAATTGCATATTTTCTGATTCCATCGACGGGTTTAGTTAATTGCAAATGGAAGGCTTTGGGGGTTGGGCATTTAAAATCTACGGATATAACAAAAAGACAATATCGTGTGCGCTGCATATGACAACACAAAGTACAACATTTTATGGCCCACTCCTATACTGATTATCATATTAATTTTTTAAGTACAGTATCCACTGCATACTGATCTTTTTAAACGCGCAATAAAAGCTTCTCAAGCTTTTTATACAAGAGTTTTCATTTTTTGGGTCATTATTCTAGAATACGTTACCGTCTCAGAACCAGCAGCAGTGACCAATTCCTGCAAGGCTCTAACGGAAAGAGCTTGCTCTATTACGAACACGCACTGTGACAGGTCAGGAGGAATGTTCTGTAAAAAAAATTAACAAATTATCAATCTGAATTAAGTTCATATAGCTTAATACAATTTATGCATGTAATTCTTGATTACCTTATCGGCAATATTTTCGAGGAAGCAGTGCCGGTTTCCGAAACCCTCAGCAGCCAGACAAACCCTCTCTCCTGTTGCTGTGCAAGACAGACACACCATGTCCTCCTGTAAATTTGAAAAATTTATTATTTGTTTTTCATATTCCCATGTATCAATGTGAAAATCAGTGAATCAGATCAAAGTGATCAGCTGATCAACTAAACAACTTAGGACCGGCTGAAGCACTGATCCGCATGAGCAATCATAGGTATATTAAGACTTCCTAACAACAAGGAGATTCAGTATCCGAGCCTCCTAGCCCTGATAATGCAGACTGTAACGTTTGCGAAACGTCGGCATAAAGCTGAACGCAGACGCGGCTTCCATCCGAAAACCATGAGTATTAATGATAATATTGGCCGCGAAAGCCTAAAATCTCAATGTGAAAATCAATTATTTCACGTAATTTCAATACTCTGAAAAATGAATCGGAAACCAATGTAGGCGCCGATTACAACTTCAGAGCAGCTACCAGTAATGAGCTTTGCGAAACAGTAAAATATGATCTGGGCCAAATGGCAAAAGTTGCGTCGTGTGCCAAAACCAATTTGGCTGGCCTTAAGAATGTGCTGGGCTCACAGATGCAAGCCGAGTCAGGAAATAAGCATCTCACCTCAAGATTCGTTTGCTATTCTTTCAAAAATTATCTTCCAGCAACATAATCATATATTCCTTAAATCGATAAAATACTCAAAATTTCTAAAACAACCTAGAATCTTCCTATAGAAGTAACACCGTCATTTGTATTTCTCACGATTATCGTACGTACGATATAAACGAATAATGAATGTGCATAGCAATTACATGCCAAACAATATACACAGTGCAATATACAGTAACAAGATGCAAAAGTCAAGATTAACATAATACCTGATGCAGGAATTAAATTCTGCACGACATGCAAGCCGCAATGCTTTCTGGATATGTACGCATTTCTTACAAATTCCGAAAGTGCATTAATTGTCAAAATACAAAATAGACCAGTTGCAAATATAACTTCGATTAAATAATCCCACAAATTCATAGTCATTTAATATCCAGCGGTAAAAATAAATCAAATAGTAATCTAACAAATCTATAGCAATACCGAGCAATCAGTCACCGCTACGTGGCATTTCGATCGAAGCAAGGACGTTCAGTGCTTTAAGTCAAGGATGCAGCCCTATATCTAACAATAAGATTATTCCGAACAATTCTATACCTAGAATACGTAAAGAGGATCGTAAATCATGGGAATACTGTATTCTACGTATATATATTTTTTATAAGTTGCCAAAGCAGCACGATGACACGTTCAAAGATACGCCAAAGATTTACGAGGAAAACAAGGCCTCGTTTATCTTCACGGGAATAAAAAAAATATCGCCTTTATCTTTTTAACAAAAATTCTACTTTCTATTTATAAATTGCTACCTAGGTCAAATCATTTTTATGATTCTCACGTGTCATTAAAATCGCTTTTTTATATATAATATTAACGTCAACTGTCGTCGACAGGATATGACCTTTTAAGATGACTTCCGTTATGTGGTTTTCTGGAGCATTATGAAAGTATACCTAATTATTACGATGGAACGTCACCATCCTAATTATACCCTTGACATATCCGTCGACGCACCCTTGTTTGTTCGATGTTTCTAGGGGTTTCTTTGGTATATGGCGAAGGCCATGTCTTAGAAAAATATGCCATATCGATTTCTTTCTGTTATGAGTTAAAGGTTTCTTCTATCTCTTTTTCTCTTTAGCTATCACTTTCTGCTTTGGGGTGCGCGATGAAATTTTCTTACTAAAAGGAACGCTTGGGTTGTCTTTTGTTATATTTTTAACTGGATGCTCATGCCCCTGTTATCTGTATGATATTCAGGTATGATACTTTATATTTTGAAATAGTTAAAAAAGTTAGTCTAACTTATAGTAAAAGAAGTGGGTTTTCATAAAATTATATAAATATTCGTGTCTCATGTGCAGATAGCCCTAATTCATGATTACGCATTGCGTGATACGTCTTATTTATCATGTTGACCAACCCACTTTTCCACTTACGATATAAAAGAGTTTTTATTAATTATCGCTATAAATTTTCGAGACAATACTTTCATATATCCAATTCATCTGTTTTTGCCTTGTTTACTGAAAACGCTAATAACGACCTACGCTGTACGAAGTTACAGCCATGAATATATAATTGAATTAAACATCGGAATGAGGGTTTTATGTCCGGTTTACTAAATTGTTACACGACATTACACGTTTATGGTTGTATTATTGGAATGTAATAGTCAATTAGTCACTAAAAACTAATTAAACTTGATATCCATGAGAAATTATCTAATCAAATCCCAAAAGTGATGAGTGAAAATAATCGTTACAACTTTCTTTAGTTTCCTTCCGTTCCTTCGTCAATATCAGTCTTGTAAGTAATTTAAAATACTATGTAAGCATTGAGGAAGTTCACGGGATAATACGCGATTTTCGTAAAAATAAAAAATTCTGTATGAAAATGCTTCAATTAACAAGAAAATCAATTCTACCTGTTTATTCCATATTGCAGAAGGTTGGGAATACCATTTTACATTTAAAAAAGTTACGTATAAGAAAAAGTTTCGAAAGTCAAAACCAAGGTTAACCATCTATACATATATTTTATTTTATCAATGGCAGAACAAAATTATAAAAAGATCTTCAGTTGTTCCGAATTTCGTTAAAGCAGCTCGTTGACATTTTATTGGTGAAAAGGTGAAATTATCAAGTAAACTGTTCAATAATAAACGAAAAATAATGGATGAGCATATGGATAAAATGGGAGAGCCATGGTAATTATTTTATATTTTTTTTTAACCTGTACCACAATATCGCCCATGTATATTTTACAATTTCTCAATGTCGTTATAACACCAAATTGTACTGGATTGCATGATATTTAGATACAATGTATTACAGCAATGAGCCCAATTTACGAGATGAGGATTCACAGCAACCGGATCGGATGCAGCAAAATTTAGAGCCAGTACTTGGCTTTTGCTTTCCAAGCAGTAAAAAAAAGAGTAAACCGCAAAGCTCCAAGTCCACATGCAAGTCTGGGAAGTCTGATAAATCTGGAAAGCGTCATAAAACTCCAATATCGCGTAATCCTTTCCTCATTTTTTACCTGACCATGTACTACAAGAATCCCAGAAAATCTGTCATCGAGGTAGCAAAGACTGCAGGGAAAATATGGTGCAGGATGTCAGAGAAAGAGAAAGAGAAATACATTAAAATGGCGCGGGAAGAAAGAAAGAGGCGGCAAAACTCCAAAAATAAATGTTGAATAGAAAGACTGATGATAAAAAAAAAAGAAATAACAAAAGTTTACCTATAACGACTCCATTACGTATTTGAATAATATCTCGATATGAAATTAATTTTGGCCACGAAGTTAATCAGGTGATCACTTCTTCGGAAAGAATTCCAATGCTAAAAATGTCCAGCATCTATATACTTTTGGAATGAAAACCATAAGGATAATAGATACAGAAAATGATGTTCGGACCAACCCAGTTAGAACAAAGCGGATGCTGGGACAATTGTTGCTTGCGTTAAAAATAACCTGACGTTGAGTTACATTTTACACCTGTGCTACGTTAACATCGAGTACCTAAAAGTTTAACCTGTA
This sequence comes from Calameuta pallipes, assembly GCA_030142375.1. NCBI lineage: Eukaryota > Metazoa > Arthropoda > Insecta > Hymenoptera > Cephidae > Calameuta > Calameuta pallipes. The sequence goes on from JARQSW010000349.1 coordinate 1,426,768, forward strand.
ACCTTACTCCTTTTAGTCCTTGCAATTGATAGCGATAGCATTCATAAAGCATTTACTTCCTTGAGACAACTGTATCCCATCGATATCAAAAATCCAAAGTAGAATAACCATTATAGTATAAATTCTACGTTTCCAAGTCGAGCGAGAAAATTTCTCTTGAAAGTTCTTCAGCTGCTTTATTAGCTTGTATAGCTGCTCGCTCATTTGTATTGTCTCGTCTCGTTAGTCAGGGCTGAGAAAGGCAGGGAGCTTAATTTATCTTCCTCTGAATTCAACGGGAGATAGTTCGAGTAATCGATGACGCACGTTGAAGGCATAAAATCCGCGAAGGTTCGCTTCTAGTATTTTTTATACGGAAAAATCGATACCGCGTGCTACATTTAAATAAACAATTACTTCGTACAATAACAATGGAATCGCGAGACCACCTAAAGCATTCCCATTAAGACCGGAACATCCCCCACGAGGTATCTAACGAAATTGAAAGTCCCGCACTATTCCGCTGACTGCGATTGCCTGATCAACTTCTATGTGGAAAAAAAACGAGGTCAAGGTCATTGAGTATATAATCTTTAAGAGCCTTTCTACGATGCAATGATTCCCCTTTTTTTTCTTATACGTAAAAACTCGACTAGTAACCCACTTATTGATTTTGCTCTTTCGAATTGCTCGGCTTTAAGTCGCGTTCGTATGTACATACACACATTGAACATTAATAAAGCTCTCTTGGACTAGTGTCAGAGTTTACAAGTAACAATTTCCAACGACGCATTCATGAACGTTACAATGGATTCTCCAAGATCTTAAGCACTGACGAGTGTTTATGCAGTCGTACGCGATGTTTATTTAGAAGCATTCGAAGAGACGTAAAATAAGGTCTGCACGAATTCACTTTTTAACGTCGTATTCAAAATACTTCAAACATTCATCGAAGATGGATATTTAAGTGTACAAACGGACCAAACTGTCCAGAACGGTTTCGGATCGTTAACGTTTATGATTTATGTATATTAGAAGCATTGGCATAGTGTGCATGCTCAGATTAGGGTTAACAATGCAGTAGTATTTTGAAATCTACTCATCTTTTTATATAAAAAGTCAGACTCACCGTACGGAGGAATGATACGTCATCCTGCTCAGAACCACCCTCGCTGTCCGCCATCCTTCCGTCACGCTTTCACGCACCTCTCCAATCAAACAGGATGGAATCACGTAAAGCCACGTTTCAGCATGTTTCGTCGCGTTTACAATTTAACGCGACCTACCCCGTCGACCCTTAATCACTGACTGGCCGAAGGGTGTACGCAGCGAGTTGACGCGCGCACGCGCTAACCTCTAATCAAATTTCGCACACTCGAATTTGACTCCTCTACCGGCTGTTACTGCCGGTTACTAAATCTGTTTTATATGAGAAAGTTTTGCGTTATTTTTGCGAATTGTATGATTTGTTGAGGTTTTAGTACAATTATAAAGGTACTATGAATTGATGTATTTCGTTGCAGTTAGGATATATGACGTGGAACTGTAATCGAGTGCAGTCGGTATTGTCGGAAGGGTGTTTTTCCTGCTGTACCTTTTGCGATTCATTGGGTAGGAAAGAATGATTGTTATTTAATGCGAAATACAAAATGCAGAGTGCATGTATATATACTGCTATAACTTGATTCTATTTCGGGTTGGATGATAAATGGATGCACTGAAGATATCAAAATATCCTTAAATATGCATTTCGTTCTACCTTGAAATAGTCAAAAATGAATGAAGAGTTAAATGTGATATACTCTATTTGTGCAGAGCTATGTTAATAAAGTATAACTATTTCTCATTAAATATGAAAATCTAATGCACCGGACACGTGTCAAGGCAAACTAATATTGTTTTAAAAAATAGAAATAGTGTCATATCAACAAAAAATAGTTTATAATCAAATAATTGGGTTTCACGACATCAAAACTCATCAAAAGAACATTGAATATTCATAATTCAACGATACACGTGGTAATTAAATATGATTTCAATCTCAAGTAATATGCTAATAACAATACAGATAAATTACTTAAGAATTGTAATGAATTGTATATGGGCAGTTCTATATTCTGAAAGATTTAAACTAAAATTTGATTATTTGAGAAAATTATGCAAAACTCAAAACATTTTATACCGCAATGCGAGCTACGAGACACAACTATAGTAGTTCGCACCGCATTACGCCTATATAAAACGTTTCGTAACACACGTTAGCGCACTGTATAAAGGTAAAAAGGAGGAAAAATACAAAAAGAAAAAGAGAAATACTGAAAATGCACCTCCGTTGTATACCACTTCCCGTACAGCACACGCGATTGGAAAACGACAGGATTCGTTTGAATTCTTGTTTCTTAAATTCGTTCGGTAAGTCGTATCGAAGAATTCGGTTGGACGGCAAATTCTTCCGAGCCGAAATAGCCCCGACTGAAAATTCTATCGAAGCTAGAAGAGCTCTGGCACTCCTAACTGAACGGAACAGACCGTGGCTCTTGGCTATTTTTGGTTTCGAGCCGTCTGCCTGCTCGACAAAAACGAAAACGAAAAGCTCCGCATGTCGTACGACCAACGACACACAAGAATCATTCTTGTCCCTGAATGCATTCGAAAATAATATACAGCTATGGCTGACACCTATAGTTTAAAAAGAAAGGGTACTCTCCTGGATGGTTTTACAAATGGCAGTCTGTCTTTATTGTGTGTTTGTGTGCAATTACAGTAGACGCTCTGCTAATGATATTTGTCGGTTATTCACTGAGGGTACGGGAATTGTAATTAATAGCCGGGAACAAGTTGGTTATAGATAGAAAAGAATTTTTCTTGGATTTTGGAAAATATTTATGCTGTTGGATCTTTTTAGTCTTTGAACTTTGTGGCAACTTTTGGAGTACTCTAAGATTTATATTGTAGACTATTATCCATCTGGAATAAACGGTTACTCGTGTTATTTTTGAAAAACGTGAAATCATTATTATTGCTCCGACTTATGCGTCAAGCTGCTAAACTATTTTCAGAAATACCAGGTAATATTTATATTGTGTGTGATGCTCAAAGATTTGTGTACTGAATATAAGTACCTATTCTCTGTGACAAATGGTAGAATTAACTATAAAACTGCTGAAAATATATAATTATTGTTTTGCGGATATGCATTTTATACGAAAATTTTTACAAATATATTGCGCCTACATTACGAAATGATTGTACGACCACTTTAGGTAGTCGGTAATTTTAAAAAAAAATTGAGAATTCTACATATCTACTGTTGGTAAGATACTTACTTCTTTATCGTTTGACACATATGATTCACATGTCCCCAATAAGCCAAATCTACTAGTCAGTGTTGTCCACCGTTGAATTCGTCGTGACAGAAATAAAACGCATGTAATTGCTATAGTTTTAATAAAGAAACCATCATAGAATTATGTCTGGAAAAGTACGAACGAAGCAAGAAAGAAGCGGCGGTAAGAAAAATTATAGAGTATATTTGATTACTCCATTCCAATATCACAGTTTCGTTTAGAGGTTATGTTTATAGTGCATATGATTTTTTATTTTGGAATTAAATACAATACGTATTTCTATATGCGTAATTAATTTAATTATGGCTTATTAAATAAACAATCTCTGATTACATCCTAAACTTGCGGACTTTTCTACGCCTTGGTTTTTTTTCTAATTGACTATTGTAATACAAGATTAATTGAAATAATTGAAAATTATTGCTATTTTTGCAGAAGTGATTGCATATAGTGAAGTTGCAGTTCGCAATAATGCGGCAGTCGTGGAATATTGTAGGATATCCATGGCAGCGTTATCTGGTGGTACAGCTGGTTTGTTAGGTTTAACAGGGTTGTATGGATTCGGTTTCTACATATTTGCTGTGATTGGTTTATGGGTAAGTCAAAAAGATGGTCCAATATTTTCTTGATAGTTGTATAATTACCTCCACTATCAGACAATTTATATTTTAGGCAATGTTGCTTATGAAAGCTGGTGGTCAATGGAAAAAATACTTCATTAGCAGACGCAGCCTCTTGACAAATGGTTTTTTTGGAGGTCTATTTGTATCCTTTACGAAACAAGTGCAATATTTCACATGACAAAACTATTTCTATTTTTCCTTAACTAATGTTATGTATAATACTGTTTCAGACATACGTATTATTTTGGACGTATCCTTTTTGACAAATGTATGATATTCAATTTCATTAATGAATTGCATTTTTTTATTTTAATTAGTATTCAAATTCATAAGAAAATGTTTTCCTTAGCATTGAAAACAGATTCCTCTATGGTATGGTGCACGTTTATTAAAACAAAATCATCCACAGACTTAGGCATTCTACAATTCTATTTATAATGAATCAAGAAAATATTACGTTTGTATTTATATGAGCAATAGTTGTTGTCACACAATGAATAAAATAACACATGTAAGGTTCACAATATCAGTCGTATTCATAATTTACCAAGTAAAACTTGATTTGAATAGTCTTATTGACTCACTATTCTTTAAAATAATACACGATTCAACAATTAATCTAGTTTACATGTTTATTTGTCAAATAACATACATTAAATAAATACTATGGTAGATCATTAAAATATTAGCATAAATAAAGTATTATAAAAATCAACAGTTTATCTGTCAAGGGACTGTCTAACGTCGTAGAAAAATTAATGAACAGACTTAATTTCATTCATTATGTGTCTTTGGAATTTAAAAAAGGTTGCTTTCGTTATTTGTTATAAAAATTTGATTTTACATATTGATGTCTATAATGTAAGTGTGCGCCAGACTGGAGGGGGACTCGTACACACTACTATTTTATAGATAATTTTAAAAAATTGAAATTACTGAATCGTTTGTCAGAGAAATAGTAGATATTTTATATTTTCTTACAAATCTTTTAACACTCTCATTCCTCTTTTTGGTATCAAGGTAATAACTGTTATCCATACATAAAATCTACTGTGGGTTTTTACTTTGTACTTGGCATGCTCGTTCATCATTATTGTATATTACAAAATGGTTTCTTGATTTCCCTCAAATTGTTTGACAGATTCAGTAAACGTGTTACAAGTTATACATATGATGGCGTTATAAAATTTCTTTCACCTTGTTAACGCAAAGGTTCAAAGCACAACATACAATCCGCCCTAAATAATCGCTCTTACGGCAATACATGACCAAACATCACTTCCGTGTAAATCGTAAATTTAAGCAACATCATGATTGTACATTGCGTTTCTCAGTATCATTAAATTTTGTTCATTTTTTTAAGCTGATGTCACACGATTTCACGTGACAAGTGCTTATATTCAAATTTTGGTGTCTGAACATTCAACCGGAAGTGGGCGTACTGCTTGACACTCAGAAATATCTTCCGGTGTTGTACCTGCTTCCAATGCTTCTAGCTTCTTTACTTCATCCATTTTGTCCAATTCGGCTTTACTTAGGTGATAAACGATCCCCGCCCCATATCCATCACCCAGTACATTGATCGAGGTTCTGAGCCGGTCCCTTCAAACACAATACATCGTTTCAAATACAGAACTTCTTTCGAAAAATCGATGCAGAGCAAAAGCTTGACAGGTACGCAAGTAATAATAAAACACTTACAATAGCCAGTCAACTGCAAATAGCAAAGAAACGTCACTAGTTGGAAGTCCCAATGCAGTTAATACCAATAGCATTGTTATTAAAGCTGCACTAGGAATACTGGCAGCACCCACGCTTGCCAACGTAGCTGTAAGACTAAAAGAATTGAGAGCTTTAAATATTTTTGTATCTGTGATTCATCGAGACAATTACTGTATCAATTATAATGGCAAACCTGACTGTTATGACTTGACCAAATCCTAAAGGAATTCCATTCATTTGAGCAATGAAAATTGCGGCCACAGCTTCGTAAAGAGCAGTGCCGTCCATATTAACTGTTGCACCGACAGAAACTACGAATCGCGTAACTCGAGGATCAATTCTATTGTTCTCTTCAAGACAACGGAAAGTAATTGGTAATGTTACTGCACTAAAAAAAATGAGAAGATAGATTATTGATGATTCTTACGAAACTCATAAGATTATCAAAATATAAAAATTACCTGGATGCTGTACCCAAAGCCGTGACCCAGGCTTGCATCATACCCTTGAAGAAAACTGCTGGATTCTTTCTGGTTATAATCCAATATATTAATGGTAACGTAATGATAGCATGAATTAAAAGGGCCACTATTACGGTCACCATGTAAAGTCCCAGCATTTGAGCCGTCGCTGCTAAATTATTAATCGACATGATTTTTCCCGCAATTAGACACATGATTCCAAAGGGAGAGTACCTATATTACAAATGTATCTTATTGGCATAAATATTCAATAATCCATCAAATGCAATTAACTATTCAAAATTTCCTCCACGTTGTTCAAAGCGACGATATAATTAAAAGATATATAATTATAATAATATGCTATCAAATGAAACTCACCACATTACCACAAGGCTAACGAGCTTCATAATAATTTCATTCAATATCACGAAGAAGTCAACCATCAATTTTCCTCTGGGCCCAATTTGTCCTGCGAGAAGACCAAAGGTGATACAGAACATAATCATCCCCATAACATTGGTCCCATCTCTGTAAACTAACGTTGGCTCCAGTACATAAGCACTGTGATTCGTGTTCTTTCCAAAAACCACGACCTCCTTTTTCGTGTAAGATGTTTGAACTTGTTGAAAGCATGCCTGGACCAAATTTTCCGGTACCATATTTCTAAAAATAAAATAAAAATATAACTCAGCCAATGTTCTCTCCCTAACACAATGTAATATATAAGAAGTCTATAGTGCACCTGATTATATCAAGAATGGCATCAAGAGTAGATACTCTAGTGTCATTACTAAATGATGCTGTTACAGTAGATTTAATTTTTGGATTGCCTGGATGAATGATCAATACTATAGCAATGCCAACAATGGCAGCCAGGATGGTCGTAACCATGTAATACGTTAAAGCTCTAATCCCTATCTTTCCTGAACTCTTAGCATCCAGCTGGGCCATTCCTAAGAAGAAAACCGCATTCTATATATATCGTCCACTGAATAGAATTTCCAATTAACACATAAAATACGCGAAGAATTCAAATGATTCTGTCAATTAAAACCCCCATTATGACGTTAATCTGAAATATGATTACATAATTTCAAGATGGTTCCTTGTTCGCCTCATTAAGTCAGGAATTTTTAAAGATCGCCTAGCCGACTCTTGAACGGACAATTGCGCACAAAGTGTGTACATAATGTTATTGAGCATCCTCTTTATCTCCGTCATCAATTCGGTAGGCAAACATATTATGTCTAATTACCAGCAATCAGCGACGAGATGATGAGTGGCAGGATAAACATTTTTAGTAGACGCATAAGGATCTCCCCAGGGAAGCTGAGCAGCATTACGGTCTCTGGTGAGAAATTAGCTAATCGTCCTAAAAATCCAAGACCCATGCCCACTAGTACTCCAGCGATGGTGAGTACCAGTAACATGTTTGTACTCATCCAATTCACGACCTATTAATTAAAATTTGAACAATTATTCATTAGGAATCGTAATCATATGCTAGATCGCATTGAGCGATAAGTAATCATTGTATAATATTATTTTACAAACCGCCTGCAACCTGTCCAATTCATGACGAGATTCAGTCTCCACTTCGTCTTCGGGCGTCATCTTCTCAATGTCTTCCGTACCGGACCTAAAACGGTTTCCGAATCAAAAGAAGATCTTTATACAATTAATTGGTAGTTTTTTACGTATGGCCCTCCTTTCCATCCGTTGCACTCCCTCTGAGAACTGCTACGGCGCCCGATAATCGTTGTCCTAAAGACATCGTGAACTCAGGTGATGACCTCTTCAGGAGTTCTTTAAGAGCCTTCCTCTGGGGACGAGGAACAGCTGAAAACTTTCGGGCTCGATCATCCCGCGGACAGCAATACTATTTTTCTGGCATATCCTTTTAAAAGTATACAGTCTATTAATTTTTGAAGTATATTATAGTTTGAAAAAATATGGAAATATTCTTTTTTTTTTCTTAGACATCTATTATGACGTAACTTGAACTATTTCTCATATAGCAGTACCCTCACAGCTCTAAGTACTCAGATACCTTTTAGAAACATTGCTAAAATATATAAACCTGCTTGTGAGCTTTCAGAAATGTTCCTAAAACGTATCTTAATGCTTTGTGCTGTATGGGTGGAGATTCAGCCTCTTTACAATGATGAATTTCTATTTTAAATCGTCACTGTGCAAACTGTGTAATACATGTACAATACTTTTAGAACATGGTTGCAATTTAAATTTCAACGAGATGCGTGAGTGCGCGATAAAAAAGATTAGAGACTTTGTGTAGCTTGGTATTGGAACAAAGATAAGGAATGAATAGATCGTTCGATAAGAGGCCTGGCCATTTATAGATCCTACGCAGACGCGCTGACACACCCTTGAACAAATTCGAATTTACATTCTGTCTTATCATTGCTTGACCAAACCCAAATCCTTACTTGAGAACACTCGAAGAAAATATTGCGTAATGCACAATCACAATATAACGTAGCACATAAATGATTAAAATCACCACGAATCCCTTACTCGAAAATTCGTAAGATTGTCAAAAATAAAAATTGACTTAATATAAATGTCCTGATTGGCATATAAAGAGAAAAATAATAAAAGAAATAAATAATACAGTCTTATTAAGTATCTCATATAAGCTTAGCACTTAGTTAATTCAGCATTCACCAGTAATCATTCCTAACCTCAAAGATCTTACCGATCTTAATCAATTTTATACGCGCATAATCCACAGCAACTGCACGATACTAATCGGTCTAACACTATTTAAAAAAAAAACACTGTCAATCTCAAACACCTTTTCACGACACTGCACGCGCAAGTGGCGGCCAGTCAGCGTATGATTGAATCTCCAGGCTGGTCTAGGTATCGCGTCGTTGGGATCTGCAATCAGGCATATAATGTGCCCCATCCAGGAAGCTGATTAGAGTGCGAGCGGGTAGAGGGAACGCAAACGGGGAACAGGGAACAGAGGAGACCAGAGGAGGGCACAGGAAGAGGGTACTCATCACGGTAGGTCGCACGGCATCGAAGGGAAGAATGTTACGCGATTAATCCGCAGACCCTCTCGATTCGTATACTCCGACTGGTACGAATCGACAAACGATACCTATATATGTATGTATATGCACACACGAAATTAGCATAAAGATGATGTAAATTATCCAGCAATTTCAATTTAGAGTAAAAATTAATTTTTACGTAGTCTTGAAAACTTTAAAAGGTTTCTTAAAGCACGTGCCCTGCGGCTGTCTGACAGGGAGCTTTAGTCTCATGGGATACCAAAGGCTTCTATCTCTAATAATCTATTAAAGGAACTATTAAGACTAACTAGTTAATATCAGCTAAAGTGCCAGAGAGAAGAAGAAGCGGAGAGCGTAAGAGCGAGAGAGACAGAGATAATCTGAAAAGGACAAATGTTGCACCGGTGGGCGAGAAAAAATCCTATGGCCGATGTAGCCTAGCCGAAAGCTGAGGGGCCTTTATGCACACGAATATACGCTGCGGGAGACAAAAATATCTCGTGAATATTTTTCACGCGTGGGACTGCATTGCCATATGGTCGTGCCAATTATTTTATATATTTTATTTACAAGCTCGATGCTGACCTTGCGCGTTTGGATTTTGAGAAAAATATTTTATTTCTTTAATACTTTTAATTTTTCTTACAGCCAATACTGGTAATATCATGTTCTTGTATAATTTATGTCTGATAATGGTATTGAATATTATTTTAATATATCAAGTGTGATATATCGCTCTGCGTTTTATACTAATCTATAGTGGCTTTTATGCTTACTACAGTGGTCGAATGTCATGCCATAAAATATTTATGGCATGACACTTGACATCATAATTTAATGATTTCTTATATGATTTTAGTATTCTCATTTTATTTGGCTGATTCACAATTAACGACTATGATATCTACGATGCTTAATATGTGCACAGAGTCCAAGGCAGACTTGGCCTATTGTTAACGCCTCCTGGCTCTCAAGTCGTCAAATTGACGTAGTTGACTAAGCACGGTTTAAGAACTTTTTCAGACATGATTTGTTGCAATTGAATGATTACCGTGCAAATTCAATTTCCTCGCAGATCCACGCGATAGGTACGCTCCGCGATCGCCGTTTGACTTACTTAGGTGATTTAGAGTGCAACGACTATTTATAGCTACGGAATATTGATCAATTTGACATAATTAATCGAGGAAAAATTTCGACGCGTAACACACTGTACCATATCGCGTGGTCAAAGACACAGGGGCTTAAGTTCGATGAAAATCCATGTTTTTACGCTCTTCTGATTTTATCCACGCGATACGCAATAAATACTTGTTAAAAGTTTTCACGATACAGGAAATGACTGTGCAAGCACATTCTCGATACATATAGGATACGGCCATTTATAGGACCCCTTTGTATATCCGTTGGGAAGTAACCTAATTCCTCTGATAATCATTGCTATAAGTGACTATATACAGACCTACGTATACTGAATTTACGATGTACATAGATATCGCGTAGACGTGTGGTTCAATTGAACCCCTGCAAAGTAGCGAATTGATGTAATATTCAGATACTATGGTATCTTTGACTAGTGCAAATTTTAATGCGTTATAAAAACCATTTAAATTTGTTAAGGTATTGGGATTGTTGATTATTACGTAAAATAAGATTAGTGGAAACATCGTATTAGTGCATATAAGTCACGTGTGTGTCACGTATGGTTGAACTCTGTGTTATTGAATCAGTTGACTCTATATTTTTTTTTCTTGCTTGGTCGATAAATAAAGTCACGAATTTTATGATCAGTCTTGCAATGATCATGGATCGTGGGTAGTTTCGTGGATGGAGTAGGAGAGCATGATCTTTTGCAAAGCCATAGTGCCAGAATCAACGGGTTCTGAATCATTGGCTTCCTTAGTTCGTTCAGTCAGTCTTCCCAGGGACACGAGACTTGACGCTCACTTACATTACTTAACTTGTATGAGAATTGTGGAGCAAAAAAATTTTTGTTTTCGTTTTGAGTAATTAGAAAAAGAAAATTTCGAAATTACTTCTTTTATCGGAATGTTATTATCATTTAGCAGTTGATATCGTAATTTTGTATTTACTTAGATGGCATTTTTTTGTTTTGAATGATTGATGATCATTGTTTCATTTAATGCTAGTGTTTATTCTTTAATTTATCTTACTGGCATTTCAAATTCTTCATGATACCCTTTTGTATTGTTTGATTTTGAATATTTAAATCAATTAAGATGAAGGTGCTTGTGTTTTTAATCGCGCTTGAAGCGGCTTACGCCAATCACAAGATTCCCTGGTGGAACATCAAGGCTGCTCAGGAACAAGGGTGAATATATAATTATATTGTGTAAAAATTTTTCCTAAATATTTATTCAACATGACTTTTAGTAGTTGGGTATTAGATCAAATATTTATATTACAACGTTTATGAAATATTTCATACTGGTGAATTAATCTAAATTTAAACATTTTTTTAAACATTGAAATTATTCTTGAGCCAATTTTAAAGAATCTTGTCACGACGTTATAAATAGAGTTTGGAGATAATCAAAATTAACGTTAACGAGAAGCTATGCGAAATAAATTGATGACAAGAAGCAAATTTTATATCACATAATATGCGTGTCAGATTGTATCAACCAACACGCAACTACCGTTAAAGTCCACATTGAATTTCATATATACTTTGCCTCATGTGCGATCAACTAAATAGTGATAGTTGCTTAAATAATTTCATGATTAGGTAATTATGTTGATTTTATCGATAATATAGAAAAAAATTGATTGTTAAAATTTGCAAATACCCGAAATCCACTACTTTATATCAGCGATTAAATATTTATTCGAATCTCATAGAATTTATCTTATTATAATCAGCTGAAGAGAATAAGAAGATAAATGAGGTCAAGTGTAGGGCCTTTCCCTTATACAAGGTGATTCCTTCTATATATGGCAAAGACCTTAATATTAGCCAATTCACGATTGAAGATTAACCGAAGTTGCGAAATTACCAGTTTCTTACTTGACCCGATGTCTACGCGTACTTAATAATGCATACGTACGTGTATAATTAAGTGATTTCAAAATTGAAACGATTTTAATCAACACTCTGTTTTTAGCCACGTTGAAGACCGGTTATTTGGATTTAAGCGTTTGTAATCTAAAAATATATACATAGTTTATCTACTATGTATTAATAGTTATGATATAGCCTACTTTTGGAACTGTATCCAGAATAGTATTTTGTATATTCTGATTACTGTATTAACTCGACTGATAGTATAGAGTATAACATAGTATATCTTAGTGTAATCAACAGATAAAATTGAGACACACTTTAAATGATTTAGCAGACACGTACGCAGATCTCATAAATTACGAGATCATTGCAAATTGAATCAATGCTTGTTGTGTAGAAAATGTGTCATCCGCCGACACAATTTTTTAGTTAGGAAATTTATGCTGGTGACTCAGGCATCGCTTTTGATGGTTTCAATATCAACGTGCCTCCATCAAGATTCATTTGGATTCAAGAGATCAGGATCCCTTTATAAGGTCGAGTCATATTCATATACATATGTCATCATTAAATATAAAAAAGGACAGTACGAATTTTTAAGTTAACAAATTTGCCCCCTACATTATTTATTGTCGAATAGCAAGTATTCAGTCTGTGATGTTGATCCATGTAAATAGATCAGGAAATTGTTTTAAACAGGTTATGCTTGCTCTGTACAAACAAGCTGGAAATGTATAGTAGGAAATGTTTACGATACAGGTTATGAGTTTAACGTGAATAACCCTACATATTGATCATGTGCTTAAGTGACTATATGGGAGTCTAACAAAATTTCTTTGGCAATAACATATTGAACATTTGGCGAATAAAAATTCATGTATTACAACATTCGCATACCTCACAGTAAGTTCCATTCGATTGTAGGCAGCTGCGTCACCATTACAGCTGATAACTATAGTGACAGTTTTAGATTAGAAAACTTATTCGCATAGTGCCATAGTTGCACAATCGTCACCGTATCATTTCACCATTGTTAGGATTACCTTGCCCGAGGACAGATATTTATATGGACCGACTGTTTCGTATACGACATTCCTGCATATGCACTGGCTCGAGACTACCGTTGGCGTCATATTTGAAATGGAGAGGAGAAAATTAAGAAAACGTGGATACTCTTGATGTACTATATACAATGGTATATTTGCAATTTATCCATTTGAATTTTTTTGTTTTCTTCCAGGCCAAATGTTTGTGTGGTCGAGGATATTCCTGGCAGAAATCGAAAATATTATACTGAATGCAAGTACTGGAGACCTAGAGTAATTTGTGGGGAACAAGCGTATGTATTATTTTATAATTGTTATTTTTTTATGTATCTTTTTTAATGATGTACAGAATATGTTGTTTGCTGCTGAGGATTACATATTTATCCTTGGAATGTTCATACTCGTTAACTATTTTGAAGATTCAGATTGTGAATAAGGTTAAGTTGCGGAATGTGCTTCCGCATCTGTTCTTGATGATTTTATCGTAGTATTGCATACAGGCTTTTTAATGTCGAGGATGTTAGTTATTCTTGGTATTGTGATTTTTAATTAGTCACTGTGGTTTAATTGCACGATGCAAAGAGATTACGACGAAAATTAAGGATGACTTAATTAACACGGTTATCACGCGAAAAAGTAAGAGTCTAATTTGACAAATGAATTGTTACTTAATTTCAATGAATCATATTTTTGTCACTGCTGTATGATTTTATTTACTTTTTTTTTCTTCATTTTTTACGGAAAAGGACGTTTTTTAAATGCTTTCATTTGTTGTAGAGTTATCAAATATGAATGTTGCGAAGGATTCTACATGGTCCCGGGCGAGTTGGGATGTACTGGAGGTAATTATTGTTGGTGGGCCTAGGGAGGGGGGCAGGGGTATAAAAATAATTAAATTAATACAGACTGACGTAGATTAATGAATTTTATGCTTGTTATTGATTAACTTTAGTTAAGCCGCTCCTAGATGTCGTTGAGACAGCACGAAACATCGGCGCCGCGAAGTTTGCCAAGCTCTTGGAAAAGTCTGGCGTGGCTGAAGAGCTAGAACGTGGTCCTGCCATAACTCTCTTCGCGCCGAGCGACGAATCTTTTGATGTACGGTGAAGTTAAAATAAAGTTTCCACCGGACTGACTCCTACTAATTTCATCGTTTTAGCAAAAATCGCGTTCACCGACATGGAACTGTCTAATTTCATGATATATTTTTCCCTTAACAGGAATACGTGACACTATATGGTATCAGACCGGAATCACTGTACGAGAAAGGACGATATCGAAATTTGGTACTAAATCATATTTTGGAAAAACGCCTTCTCTCCAGTCAATGGCGTGCGGATTTATTAGTGGATTCAAAATTACCCGGGCATAAATTGCGAATCAACAAATATTCTAATGGGGTATATTATACGTGAATATATACTCCACCCTTTCCGTAAAATAATAATAATATCATCTCATGTATTATAGATCGAGACTGTAAATTGTGAAGATGTCATTCGCAAAAATCAACATGCAACCAATGGCGTGGTACATGTAATAGACGGGATACTGGATCCGAATTTATTCAAGAACGAAGACCTAATGGAAATCGTAGAGAAAGATGGAAGATTCTCGGTACTAGCAGAAAGTTTGCAAAAGAGCGATCTGATTAAACGTATTCGCAATAGTCAAATACCCCATACAATTTTCGCACCGAGTGACGAAGCTTTTCAAAAAATACCCAGAACTAGGCTTAACAAGATTTTGGAAGATAAAGAGACACTGGAAGGTATCAGTTTGTTTATTCAGATTTTATTAATTGTCACTTTGATCAGCATTGCTTCGGAAAACACGGTTATAATTATATGAAACCAACACAGCTTTCCTGGCGAATCATATCGTCGCTCATCCAGTGTGTTTGCCGGGTGTAATTTCGGAGCATCGTGTGAAATCACTGGGACCCCATAAACTCACCCTTAATTGTACTTCTCGTGGTCCCACGGTCGAACGTAGGAGATTGCGCCAAGATTTGCTTCATGGGAAAAACGGATTGGTCTACATGGTTGATGACGTACTGCTTCCGGATAGAGGTACAATAATATATATATATTGTATATGTATATGCACGTGGAATTGTTTGTACATTAGATTCTATAATCTTCAGCTGTACAAGATTTTTATTCTTAGATATATTGTATATACGATTGATTAACTTTTAGCTAAAACCGTATTGGAATTGCTCCAGGATGAGAAACTCTATCTATTTTCACAGTTAATTCAAAAAGCTGACTTGAAGGAGGTACTTAGTAACTTAGAATCATACACGCTATTTGCTCCATCCGAAGCAGCCATGTATTGTAAGTATATTGCGCACGTATTTCCGATACTCCCTGATCATCTTGTGTTTCACGCATCATTTATTTACGCTATAGCAATACCCGAAAGGGAATTCGAGGAACTGGTAAGCAACCAAGACAGCGCGAAACGATTCGTACTAAATCACGCAGTTCTTGGCAGATATACGACTGATGCAGTCAGTGCTAATCAAGTAAGTTTTTGTTACAAGTTAGTTTGTTACTTTGCTTAGTTTGATACTTAATATAAATTTTTAAAATTTTGTCTATGTAGATAGTGACTTCCTTGGATGAAACGACACCACTGCGATTTGAAATTTATCGAGGTAGCGTGGGTATAGAGGATGCACTGATTGAAAAAGCTGATAGGGAAGGCAGTAATGGAGTTTTGCATATAATCAGTAAAGTTCTTTATCCAACTACTAATTCGTTGGATGATGCTTTGAGACAGAATGGAAACTTCAGGTAAATTTGTATTTTTACAAGTATCAGAGATAAATGTTTCATACGAAGGACTGAATAACATAAGTAAATGGTTTGTTGTAGTATTTGGTTGGAAGCTATGGATAAAATGCGGGAAGTGGAACCCAGTACTTTTGAAGAATTTAAACGGCCTCGATCCAGTTATACGTATTTCGTACCATCGGATGAAGCTTTTCAAAAATTGGGAGAAGCTAGACTTCAAAAGATTATGGGCGACGGGAAATATTTGACGAAGGTGAACAAGGATTATTACTTTAGAGTAAAGTCATACTTTTTTCTATTGGACAATTTCATATTTCTGGCTTGGATCTTTTTTTAGACTATAAAAAATCACGTCTCTGAGAATATGATGGCGTCTGAAGGGTTTAAACCGGATCTTCATTATGCCGTTAGAACAAAACAAACCACTGTCGACGTAGTGAAAAAAAATAATAAAATAAAGGTTAGCTTTATAGTTTATATTTGTAATTCCATATTATAAAATTACATAATAATTTATTATTTTTCAGGTAAATGATGCTACTCTCACAAAATGCGATATCATGAATATAAATGGCGTAGCGCATGGAATTACTAAAGTCTTATTGCCTGATCAATATTATCATTACGTAAAAAGGAAGCGTGGAGCAAGGAAAGCAAGAAGAATTCCCTTATAAATCAAATAAGATTCTTCATATTGAGCGTTATAATATTTATCGTTATTGAATTTATGAAGATTTCTTTACAGTATCTATTGACTATACTTATTTTGGTACTTATGGTAATTTACATATTAGAACTTATAAATATACCTACATTGAAGAAATATCGAGTTGATATTTGAAGTCTCATTGACATATTGTGACTATCTAATGGCTATTATATTCTGTATAGATATATTTGTTTGATAATGGAGCTCTATTTATAATATATATTGTTTATATCTGATATTGTGTCGTAAAACTACCCTGATTTTTTACCCTGCATTTCATTAGAACATTTTAATTATATACAATTAATCTTTGAACGATTCTCATAAAATTAATCTATCCAATGCTACAAACTGTGATATAGGGATTTCTAGGAATTCTCTTATAATATTTTGTTCGAGTGGGTGTTGGGTAGGTTAGGTTATACCTTGTCGTCTGCTGCTTTTCAGCGTGTGTAGTATACAAGTTGAAGTAACATTTTTTCTATTCAAAATGCTGAAGTCCGCTTTAAGCGTGTTAAAATTTCCACTGTTGGCTGACAGAATGTGTATTGATTTCAAATCCGGAGTAAGAAAATTGCATAGTTCGTCGATAATTTCAAGAACACTGCACAGCACTGCGTCTTGTCAGAAATTGAACGACGACAGGAAAAATATGTTGTCATTTTTACCTGCAAAAGATCAAGGAACTGATGGTGAGAAAATGATCGACATCGATTCTTTGAATATTGTGTAAGTACAATCATAATTGCCATATAAAATATTCAAAGATCAGACTTTTTCTGAGACCACTCATTAATTTTTGTTGAGGTTAGGTGAAATTATATGTCTAGTATATTAACATTTATAAACGGTGCAAGAACGTTACAATATTTTATATTACTTCTAGCGAGGATATGTTTCCAACACCTGAAACTTCAAATAAACTTTTTAACGGTATACCGTTTAAAGATATACCAATATGTAATGTCAAAGTGTCTCCGAATAACACACTTATATGTTTAACCGATAGTCAGGGTGAGTGTATGTCTGTAACGATGTTAGTACTTCTAATAGGGATTCATCAATATTTTTTCCATTTTTGTTATTATAGGAAATGTTAAAATGCTGCACAGTTGCGGTAGAGAAGGTTTTAAAAATACTAGAAAGGGAACAAATATAGCAGCTCAAGCTACCGCCATCAGTTTAGGTTCAGTAAGTGAAATATTGGATGTTTATCACTGCTTTCATTAAGTATGTTCCAAAATTTACTATTCGTACTGCAATCAGGATTTTTTATTTATCCATCTATTCATATCGGAAGAGACACAATTAATTCCGCAGGACTGTCAGTATATTTTGGAACACCTTTATTCTTATAGATTACTGTGATTAAGCTGAAATAAGAAAATTCTAATTAGAAAATAATATTACTTTTTAGCGAGCTATTTCTGAGGGTATTAAATCAGTCAGAGTTAGGATATCTGGTCTTGGTCCAGGCAGAATGGTAATATATTTTTAGCATACATTTATTTTAGCATTATATTACAGCACACTTCAAATTAATTTCGATCTTTATCAAATCATCTTTTAGTCTGCTGTAAAAGGTCTACAAATGGGCGGTCTTAATATAATCTCTATAACTGATGCTACTCCAGTTTCATGGAATCCACCGAGACCAAGAAAGCCAAAGAGATTGTAAAAATATGTAGTCATTAATAATGATTGCATTTTAGATATATCAATACCAGTTAGTAGTAAGAAAACATTAAAAATTATGTTCAAATGTCAAAAACTTTGTTTGCAATCACCTTTTTCCTTTAATCTATCCTATATGTATAGTTGGTACGCATTTCAGTATTGTTTAAGGAAAAAGATGAGTAGCACATGGGGGATGAATTATAATAACGACGATGAGTAAATCAGTACTCTATTATAGATTTCTATATGAGATTAATAAATTTTATTAGTTTTTATACTCTTAAACTTTGCGTAAATAATATTTAAGTCATGTATGTACAATATAATGACTAGATCCACTATAACATCCTTGCAGCATATGAATTCGTATTCGTATCGTATCATATTCTAAATTTGTTTCAAAGCAATATCAATGTTATATTAAAAATACATAAGTATAAATAAACCGTCCACACGATATTCATGCCACTTTCTATAAATCAGTTGATGTACATCTATCAGATATCTATCCAAATTCCTAAAGAATATTTTATCACAGTTAAATTTTATGCCACTATATTCATAAAAAGACTTTACTCTCATTAACCAGGATTTTCAAGAATTCAATATAATCACTCGCAGACTACCGTAACTCTTATCCAAACCGAAAGACAAATGTAATAGTTTTGTCATTTCAATAATTTGCCAATACTTAACCATACTCAATCAATAAACTAGTTCCTCAATATTTGTTTTACAATGGGAAACGGGATTTTCATTTAAAAGTTCACGATTCACTTCAATGTTAAAGGTTAGCGATTTCGTGTTATACTCGCACCACGTCTCAATCGAACCAATCCCAGTCCATGTAATTGCAATCGCGATACCGATACTTAATCAAATTATCCATGAAATATGATAAAAGAACATGGTAGTAATTACAATATCAGAAGCGAGAAATCGCACCTACTATCTACAAATATGTGCATCAACGAACTTCCCCAGGACACATAGCAGTATCATCCTCTCGGAATCAGACCCAAAGTTCTCCTGACGAAGTATTAACGTCAATGGCGCGATGCCTGTTGCGTAATCCATGGAATGTATTCGGAGACTCGAGTATATAAACCCGGAAGTCGAGGTCTGGCACAGCCCACTCCAGTCGAAACAACCCCAACGACCATCGTGCTACTTCCGGAACGACCTCGAACCATTAAAGGTCCGCCGCTATCAGCCTGAAACAAAATGCAGAACATACAGTCTTTCCACGAAGATGCTTAAAGATCTTTTTAATAGAAGTAAACAACATCCTAGAGTCCATCGATTCTCTAAGTGGGTTAACAACGTCCGAAAACTAGTTTCCTGTCTTCCGCCGTGGCCGTCTTTCATTTCCGTCCACGCCGGTAGCAAAACTACATACTCAGCAGAACCGGTCTGCGTTTACAGCGTGAAATATGACGTCAGAAAGGCTATTTTTCGTAGAGGAATTCGTTTGCACCACGTCGGAGACACTACTGACGTTATTAACGCCATAATAAATGTCACGGCTATTTACCACAGTACACGTCCGAGGGGTAGAAGTCAGTTTAGGGTATACATTGCTATCTTGAATATTATCGCGACAAGGAGATATATCAGGTTAGCAGATACCTACGGCTCTATCGTGACGAAGTGGAATGGCCGAAAAGCAGGGACGGCCATTGTGCTACCATCGGATCCATCCCCGTTGGAAAAGCTTGTTCGTTAATTCGCCGAAACTGCTGTTACCCTTAATTGACTACGAGAATTTAGTGCTTGCGTAGGTAGCAGTAGTGGGTAAAGGGACCTTTCGTACTATACGGTTATATTGGGAAAGTATCTGACCTGGGAATAGAGAGGGACCTATGGCTCGAATCCGAGGGGACAGGAGTCGTATTTTATCGACTTCGCTGAAATCGCTTTAATTCGTCGAGATTCACGTTTCTACTGTCCTACGTAGTGTTCCGTTTTTATTATATCAGACCTATAGACACTTTGGATATATGCGTTCTTATATGTTTATACCCATAGACCATTCTACTGCTTCGAACATTTTATGAGAGAATCTTTAGTACTTCTTTAATGGTACAGACTGCTTGGACTATCTGTACTATTTTAGGATCTATGTCCTTATAAGATATTCTAGAATATTTTACGACCTTTTAGATCATACCGTGCCGGTATATATATAATCGCGATTGCTCTCTATTCGATGTAACTATTCAAAATGGCAAATAGGCTCTACGGGAGAGAAATGCAAAACCGTTTTATCGCATACCGTATACGTAAAAAGTAATCCAAGAATTCCTATCTTTTTTTTTGTCACACACACTCCCGATTTCATAAAAGTATTTTGGTGGACAGAAACGCGTTGCAGGAACACAATAATCCAGGCTTTCGCGCTTGGTAGATATTTTTTAATGTCATAGATCGCAATAACATTTTGCGACGTGACGCTACCATTCTGGAAGATCGATAAATTTCCCACGTGGAACAATGGATGCTGATAGATTTGAATTTCGTTCCCAGCTTAATAAAAAGGAATATAAAGTTGGATAAAAATTCCGTCCTTGTGAATTTTACTCAGGATTTAGGGCATCCTGTATTTTCTAGCGTTAAGGGATAAATTCTTTCTAGTTGTAGCTTACATTTTTATAAGGGCTACCCAACGATACTTACCCAACAAGAATCCCGACCACCGTCTTCATGACCGGCACACATCTGCTCCGGCTCCACACGTGTCTTTTTACCCTGACTCGCGTACCACTCCTTGCACACGCTGTTCTTCACAACACGGACTCCAACTTTTTGTAGCACGTCCGCCCTTTTGTCTGAAATAACGTAACATGCTTTAAATGTCCCTTTATATACAAAAAGGATCTATTGTCGCGAACAGGACATGCGATAATATTTTTTTCAGCATCATTACCCGCTGTCTCCATATCGAACATCCTGAATATACCTAACTGAGATTATATTCCAGTGAAACTTTTGTACCTATTGAAAATACAGAACGTCCACGTACATATAGTTACCGAAGAGATAAGAGACCACGTACGATACTCGACGAAATTTTTTGACCGAATAATACAGCGTGGATAGAAAGTAAGGTTGAAATTGTACGACTGTCAATTTTCAAAATTTTCCGAGCTTACAATTTTTGACTCTCTTTAAGAGGCACTAGACCTTGCCACTTTACATGGGAGTTATCTGCACTCACGTTTTGACGTATCTTCACCAAGCCAACCCCATCCTGCGGCTACTGCATGTACGTCCCCAAAGGCACTGTATTCTGGCTTCCCAGTAGCTGCCGGCAGGCATGCAGGCTTTACACTCTCCGACCAAGATATCGGCCTCGCTAGTTCCAGCAGTGCAATATCGTGTACGTATCGGCCGCATTTGTGTCCTGGATGCACTATGACACTAAGTACTCCCTCTTCTTTCGCGACTGGTACCTCGGGACCCTTGAGGTTATGCTCCCCGAGAGTCACGCGTAATTGTCTGGCAGGTATCGAGGAAGTACCACTGTAAATAGAAATATAAGAGTATAGCTTCAATAATAACCAGGAGAGAGAAAGCGTATTCGATTGCAGCGGGAATTGCAGTATCGAACCAGTCAGTAGTCTCCAGGGAATTGCAGTATCCATTTCTATCTTAATGGAATAAGAGAGAAATTCTATATTCCTAGTAATTATAGCGTTATAAAGCGTAACGACAAGTGTTCACGAGAACCATATACCTCAAGCGATACTAGAGATGGCTTAGTGAGGGGGGGTGGGAGGGGGGTAGGTAACAACCCAGCAACCCTTTTTCGCAAAAGAATCTCGAAGGAATGGCAATTATTTAACTGGGATTTTTGTTCTCCAGCGACACCGGAGTCTTTGAACAGTCGACTGCTCTCAGTACAGTGGCTTCAGTTAATTAATTGGTCTACAGTGCCTCTGAATAATTAACAAAATTACGACACGAGCCCTTCTCCCCTTTCTTCCCCTGTCTCTCTACTGCCTTCACCTTTCGGTACATCCTCCCTTGTTACCATTTCTCTACATCTCCTAAGTTCCAACCCTGTTTCGGTATGCTCCTTATACAAAGCCACCTTAATGGACCCTTCCCCAACGCTCGAAATTCTTGCTATTGTTCTCCGCATTGACTTCGCCCATAGGACGGTCTACTTTGTCTCATTAGCATCGATATCACACGTTTGTAAAACCAGGGAGAAAAATAAAAGACGACGCTACTTTTAACCTCTGGGACACGCAAGTTGCGTAATCGCTAGTGAATAATTTCTCTTGATCTATTACATCAGAGGAAGCTGATGGTTAATCGCGAAATCACGAGTCCCCGGGGAACTTTTTCAGGCACGAACTAAGAAGGAGCAAGGACGAACCGGGGGGGGGGGGGGTCCTGTGGGGTTTGACTCTAAACTCCCTCACGTTATATTTGCATCGCGCCATTCACCATTTTCCCGTATTACATTTTGCATGGCCGCTAGCAATTACCAAGCGGTCTGTAATCTACATGCAATCATGGTTTACAGTGCTAAAGCTGCCTGAAATTCTCTCACCCCGAAAGCAGGTGGTCCGGCCCGGCTGAAGTTGTGGCAATACGTGCTTTGTCGCGCCCACCCTCCCACCGACCCACTTCTCTCCCGTCCCTCGCGCACATTTAATTATACGTGCGTTACCGCCGTACACCTATATCCTTGGCAGTCGTATAGTATCGGATGACGTAATCTGTGCGAATTTCGCAATTAAAATCGTTCATCGTTGGGACGTACCCACGTTGCGAGGGGAAAGAGAAATTGCCGTCGTAAACGTGACCCTGAAGAATTAGCAGGTTAACAAGGGTAGTCTAGCTTTTCGTACGAGGACGTTTATGACTTAGCGTAACTTTGTTCTTTATTACCCAGAGTGCAATTTATCGATATGCACAAAATTGCAGTGTTAAATCTGAAATCACTTACGTGCAAAGACAGTGGGCGGCGGTTAGGATGTATCTTGAGTTGAGTATCGTGCCGCCGCAGAAATGTCCGCCCTTCCTCGTGATGCTCACCAGCCAGGGAAATTCGTGAGGATTTGCGTCCTGACCACCAACAACTCTGGCTGCTCGAGTTCCCGTTGTTACCTGACCACACGGCACGTCGGCAACTGTTAACAAATATATAGTATTTGCATAATGTACCACCGGTAACGGTTGAGATTATTGAAATAAGCCTGAAGCTCGTGGTAAGTTCTGCTGTTTGTATTCTAAGAGCTGAGATTTTGTATTACAATAAACGCAACGACGAGTCACGGCTCCGCGGGCAGTGTAATTTAAATATTACAATAATAATAATAAACAAATAATTTTCTCCGTAATATAACGTTAAAGCAGCAGCGTACTGGGACAAGTATAATTTCTTGTAATAACAAAACTTTAAATTGGACGAGTTGTTAACTACGGAAGATATTAACGATCCGAGATAGGGCAGCGCGATTTGCCTCGAATTTTAGCGAGTGTATTCGACTGCTTGGAAAATGGGTGAAGAGATGGCATTACGGATATCGAAGTTCGCTAGGCAAATTCCCAACGAGCATACGACTTGCATTTCTATTTGTCACGAGAATGTCGAGTGCAATTACATTCATACCGATTACGTACTCTGCATTATCCGAGAGGATAACTGCCACGTGGTATTAATTGTCGGATGCCATAAAATTTATCCGTTCGTATAGATAACACGTGCACAAATATGATAGTATAGATAGACGTATGCAAATGGTAAACACGTTATTTTCTTCGTGGAACGTTATCCGTAAAGAATTTCTCCGTTTAAGATACTCCACCTTCCCAATCAGGAGCCGATTATCTTCACGAACCACTTGCAAAGTGCGATTACCGCAGAGCCGTTAAGCCGCTGTTAATATCCGTAGGACGAAACACACGGCGTTCAAAGTATAGACGAAGGTATCGATTCAATGTAAACTTGAACCGTCCCGACGGGCGAACGGTAACCGATTCCCGGCCGTCTACACTTTGCTCCGCGCGAATTTAATGCCCTGAGCAGATACGCTAGATACGGCGGGATCTGTCATCACAATCCCTGCGCTGTGCCACCCCTCATTTCACGCCCCGACTGATTAATTGGACCTCTACGTTTCCCTTCCTGCGAGCATAGAATTCGAAGTCGCCTCTATTCGGAAGCGCGTAATAGACATGTCAAAGCCAGGCCGAACGTGGTCATGGTAATATGCTGATGCCACGGCGGACCAAGCGACAACTACTCCTCCTTCGGTATGGCTGCCGGTGAAAAATCGTTTCATCCCCCTCGAATGAAAATCAAGCCAGGAAAATACGTGGGGAAGAAACTGGAGAGGAGGGATATCGTCTATGGTCTATACGTTTTGCTGAAGGAAGTGTACCATCGGTTTTGCTTCCTATGGGGTGGTCAGGTTAGAAAGATGGGAAAATATACAGGCTTTTAGAAGTTCAGCGAATTTTTATGGTTTTTCACTACTTTGATCATGGGGGATCGCGTATTAGATTTGGGCCCTTACTTCGACCATTGTTGGGGGGCTCTCCTTTTCCGTGTCAGGATTCTGGTTGAGATGGATAAATTGATGGTGAAATTCTTCCTTTTTTTTTTTCTCTTCTATGACTATAACGCAGGAAATACTATTGTGTGATATTGCTATGTGACCTAGCTCATGCGAGGACCTGGTTAGTGATTTGCATACATTATAATTTTGGCAATGCTGGGTCGTTGACAACGGTAGAGTCAACGCTCTGTGGAGGTCGCGTATTCGCTGTCGTACAAGGTTAAGCGAAATTCTTGCTATTTCTTAATTCCCCTAGGGAAGTATTCTGTGGATAGTTACTACAAGAGGCAGGTAATACTGGATTAGATGAATTAGATTGAATTGTAGGAGGTTATCCTCTTTTAGATCAGAAACTCGTGCAAGCACTGTATCTTACCTCTGATATCACTGTGCACGAAGTGATAATAGATTCGTGGATAACATTTCTCTTGTATTAATTTTGCATTAATTTACTAATTAATTAATAATTATTTCGAAATGTAAATAATTCCGTTTAAGACACGGTATTAACGAATTTGTGATGATTAGAGGTAAGTGTAACAAAAAAAAGAGAATTTTTAACGGGACTTTAACAAACGTATGATTGAGATTTTTAATTTTCTACTTCAATAACAGTATCTTCCAACGAATGTATCTTTACGTGAAATATAAATGAACGTTCATTATTTATAGGGTGAATTATCTCAAGATTCTTCATTCACTCGTGAATTATCAAGGAATTCAAGAAAGCTGTCTTATCCAAAGGGATTAAATAATTGAATCAAGATCCAACAAATTCCATGTCCCTGCGCGATTCTCATGTGCATACAAAAGATAAGTAAACTAAAAGATAAAATTTCCAAGAGGATACTCACGATTGTTATAACCCAGGACTCCATCATGCAGAGCGATCCCAAAGAAAAACACTATGAACCACCACTCAGCCATGATTCGGTCCTGGTTTGTGCCGTCAGGGAGTAATCGAAAAAATGTCATACTCCCATGTCGCTTGACGTTCTTTATATGTCGAGAATCGACATCTGCATCTCCCCCACTTCTCGAAAACTTCTCGAGCAGTAAGTACACGAACTTGAACCAACACGTGGTTAACCATTGTAGACATCGATAATTAACGCGCGAACGTGTAAAATTCAATGATAACTGCAAGTGTGGAACAGACGCCAGTTTAGGATGTATTGTCAAGGTGAGGAAGCCAATGTACGAATTAATGCGTTGCCCATGAGGAACATTGCCAGAGTCGAAGTCAATGTATTCCCGTATAGTATGACCTTTGTTGCCACGGCTGCCAGGCGTATTGATTAGTTATACAATTTCAATGCAATCTATAGCCGATTCATCGAAACTTTAAATTATTATAATCACAACTAGCGCCAGCTGAGAATACATCGGTAGCTGATAAAAATGAGGGAGAAAAGTGGAACACGATGTACTTGACTGAATTATATAGTCTATGTGATAGCATCTTGCGACGAGGAAGGATTCGCATCTATGTAAATAAGTATTGTGAATGTTGTGCAATCTACGTCGCATGCGGATGCTACGTTTTAAATTGTCATGATATAGTGGGTGCTCGAGTACGTACGCGTGGGGAATATGAAAGCGAGAGTAACTCGACTGTTACTCCATCCACGTAATACTGAACTTGACCTACTGCTTGTCTCGTCTCATACCCCGATATTCGGTTACGTAGCAGTTCATTTGGTTCGTCAGTTTAGGTACTCAAAATTTGGTAGTCATTACTCCAATTAGGGTAACTTTACGGTTAAAGTCATTTTCGAAATTGGTTACCTACTCGATGACTGATAATGCAGAATAAGAGAGTCGACCAGGTGTTTCGGTATAACTTTCTATTTACGGATGCAAATTGAATTCTTATTAAGGTAAAGGGTACTAGGTAAGGGCAAGCGTTTTTAAGAACTTTGTCAAATTTCGTTCAGACTTTCGATTCCAAATTTGAAGATACGTAAGTACTTTCACAATTGACTATACGTTAATTTTTAATATTCGTACTTACGTGTTTGGTGAGTAACTTTGATTTTTTAAAAAATTTTTTCTACTGCGTTTAAAAAAAAATATTGACATTTTATCTTTATTAGTGGCATTGATACATTCGATTTTATATACTTGAAATCCTCGGTTGTTCCTTTCTACGACACTTAGCGAAATTATGTTATTAGCATAAGGATGGCTATCCAAATCCTAGATATAATGCACTTGAACCAGTGGCGTAGTGACCTACTAACTTAGTTGATTGCGATTGTCTCCGCGTCTCTAAACTGACAGTGGCGCCTCTGGCTTGAAACACTTTAAGCAACAACTGGTGTCGTAACTTTGGACTGTCGTCTGCCGTTAACGAGAGACAAGCGAAGCAACAAAGTCTGAGGCCCCTAAAAGATACGAGAGCAAGTTTAAGGGGACGAGATAAAAAGAAATTGGCGACTTCTCGGAAAGAGGCCGAAAAGCGGATTTCTTAAATCCTCTGATTGCTCTCTGGTAAATTGATTCAATTTCTTATTTCACATTCGCAAATACGTATCGAGTGTTATACTTTAGTCGATATCAGTTATCTTGAATTATACGAAAAAATTTGGTGATACGTCGCGACGCTTTCGAGCGTCTGTTTAGCCTTTCGAAATGTCTTGAAATTTCAATTTCACGATTCGTCCAAGGCTACCGGTTCGAGGTAAATTTTGAGATTGTAGACTCGTCGCTGTTAACCTTGAAATTCTCTACTGATTCACTTCCCATAACTATTGAAGTCTGTACGTGTCTCTTCTTATCTACTTATTCGTCACAGGCATACGTATTGGTATACCAAAGCTATTCCGCGTACGCCTTCGTTCTAAGGTCAATAACATAGGGGCACAATGACGCGAGGTGAATTCGTTACTTTCGTTAAATATTCGTCTCCTACCTAATTTCCATTGGTTTTGACAAATTTTCTAACGACGGTCATTCAGTGCCTGAAACATGAAAAAATATTAACAGCGAACGTTCAAGACATGATTTCGCTTTGTTAAGAAGCTCCTTGGGTTCTTTACTTTCTTTCCCAGTGGGCATTAAAGTACGCCACGAGTAAAGACTACGTCTCTCATTACCTTTTCATCCAAGAATCTTTTACGAAGAAAATTTCATGAAGTTGCACGTCTTTATAACGTGAATTTGCCATCTGTCTTGCTTACTCAAATTAATTTTGAGAAGTCGTGCTTTTACAAGTTTCGTATGCGCAAAAAAATCATTTAACTCTATAGATAGCAAAATTTGATTTTGCTTATACATTAATTTATCCAAAACTCAATTGATTGCTCATCCTCGTAGAAAACGTTATCCCTGATCCAATTCTCGATGATTCTATTGCATTTTATTGCAATAATACTAAAGTGCATCAGTGCATTTTAGGTACGCTCGCACTCATCGTAAACTTATCCCAATCCACAAATATCATTCTTTCTGAAATAAGAAACTATAAAGGAATCTCTCGTTTGTATTGGAAAATTGTTGAATTTATCGTTGACTCGGTACGTTTTACATTCCACGGTAATTGCATCGCATAAGAGCAACAACATTGAACGATAAAAATTGCAATTTAAGAAAAATACCTCTGAGTCAATATATACATATATATATATATTGTGGCTTACTCGTATATATATATATATAAGTACAGATTTACGAGCAATCAAATTGTACCGGGATCGTAACTGCGAAACGCAGCATACGCAGACGAAACTATAGCCCGTACTTTCTACATCTTACACATGGAAACCAATGAAAAAAGTCTCGAGCTCGAAACATCTAAATTATCATTTCAAACGAGTAAGGATGTAAATCACGCGTATTCTCAAACTGCTATCAGAAGTTTCAACATAGCCAAGCAACGTAGGAAATTGATGTAACGAAACTTTTTTCATTCCCCAACAACGGTACGGTGGTCCTTAACACAATCATAGAATGTTCCCTAGCCGTAGTAATGCACTTTTATTTTTTTCATTTTCGCGCTTACAAATCATAACTAATTACCTGAATACATAACACCTTGCCTGTACAGACGATTAAATATATAGTATGGGCACAGCACTTAAACTCGACCTTTACCAGATAATGTCGTCAATGTTAAGCAGATAATGAACATAGGTGGATACCGACCTAGTCCTCCTGACCTGAAAAGCCAATCCCGTAATCACTATAGCTGCATAATGCTCACGTCCGATGCACAAAGTCAGCTCCACGAGCTGGTTATATTTCCCACGTCTTTATCAGATAGCACTTGTCTACGTGAATATATCCATACAAGGAGGTAAATTATGGAGAACGACACCACGAGAGGAGCGACGATAGCAGAAGAAGCAGAAGCGCATCGATAATCCAGTGCAGAAGGTAATTCGGTTAGGTTTCTTAAACGAACCAATTGTCGTTCACGTTATAGGAATGGCGAATGCAATCGGGATTACTTGCAGTCCTCCTACACATTTTTATACAATCGATTTATGCACACAGCTCGTTTGACATCCTTGAAGAAGCTTCACTTCGTTCCTCGAGCATAAAGGTGACGACACAGTTGCATAAAATTAAGGTGCCTTCACTGTGTGTCTTGTATATTTTTATCTCCCTCACCTTGGGCGGTGGCTGCATTTTGCATTCATTGGGTAATAAATGCATTCATTATGCAATTCGTATATTTTGCGCTCAGTATTGCCAGCACTGAAACGAGATGCAGACGCGTAACTTTCACGTGGAAATTTTGAATGGACCCAGCCGCACCCTCTTGTACCTTGTCCCGTACCTTTGCAAAATTTTCGGCCGCGGCTATAAATCATTATAATCCGAGCCCGTCGTGTCGCGAATCTACCTTATAAACTCGTGAAATCGCGGGGGCGCGTCTTCCAATTTGCATAAAATTAAAATTGCAATATTCCGCGAGACTCGTGTTGAAAAGTAAGTCAAAGTTCTACGCATCTCGCAGCGCCCCTTAGCCCCGTTTATCTGGAGAATCAATGGAAAAGGAAAGAAACGAAAGAAGAAAAACGAAAGCAGAGACTAAGAATCGACAATTTCTCAAGTAGGTATCCCTAGGTGCGTTTATCGTGAGAATAAAAAAAAAAGAAAAGGCAAGAAACGATATCAGAAACAAAGTTTTGATCGGGCGGATAACAGGAAGGAAACAAATAGATAAATCAATGATTCCTTTGAGGAGTATACATCACTGTCGGAGGCAGAATTTATGTCCACTTATCTCCTCGTCCCGTAACGCGAAACTACTATAAATCCGTGAGTTTGTTTATGGCGTCAAATCCAAGGGATGAAAGTTTACTTACACGCCGCTAAGCCGTGGATAAAGCAATTACGGGATCTCCCTTTGGCAGACAGCCGGAATTGTAACGCAGCTTGCGCAATGCTAGGAACACAAATTGAATTCGAATTTCTCTCAGGTACTCACGGAGTGCAGGCGCCTAACTTCAGACGTCGAATACACAGCGTACGTATGAGCAGTTAATGTTACGTGGAACAATACGGTATGTGCCTGAAACGTCAAGGAAGAGAAAGTGCGCGAAATTCAAATCAGCATTCAGGCCTACAATCTTCCTCCCATGGCTCGTTCAGCCCTCTGGCTGTCGTAGCTCCCCTTAAATGTCCTTTTGAAAAGCCGCCTTTAACTCAGGGGGGACAGTCAGCAATGAAAAGGGAAGGCGTTGCTGCTATCCGAAAGGAACTAGGACGGTTTTAACAATGATGTGTTGCATGGGATTGATTTTTTATGGCAAACCTTCTGATTGGCTAAAACTAGAACCTATCGCATCGTCACGTGTACTGTTTTACAAGAATTGTTTTTAACCTACTCAATCTCCAAGTACTCTAAACGTTATATCCTTTCCATCCGTCACGTATAACCCGTAATGCTCGCATGTGCTTTTTCCCAGATGACAGGTGCGTCCCGCAGGATGTGAGAAATAAATAAATGACGAGCGATTCCCGTGGGTCGGTTAGATTCAGCCAAGGAACGGTTTCTGTGTAGATAGGACCAAGAATTATGGTCTCCCTGGGAAAGCGGGGCAGGGGCGGATTTAAGCCCCATCCTAACCTTACAACTCCGTAATTTTTACCCTCCGAAGAAGTTAAGAGTAATTTACTGGGCTCCTCGTAGACGTTCTTCAGCTTTTGTAAGGTTGAACCTCCGAGACTTTGGTTCTTACTAGCCGGTTGTTAATTGGTCGAGGTTAATTCGTTAAAACGGAAATAAATTTGATACTGGAGTTTCCGTCGATTCTTCGGTGTACTACCCTCTTTACGGTATTCCGTATTGCGGTGCATTCGCGTCTTAATTAATGATTATTGGATTAACGTTATTCCTTTGTGAATATATCAAGAAAGTAGTCCGTGTCCTAATTCTTAATTACACTGAAGATTGGGCCTTGGGGAATGATAATGGGATTAGTCGTAGGTACTGTGTGCATAATGGACATTAGAATGAGAGATAGAAAACTCGTGGAAATACTCGTTTGGACGTATACAGTTTACTCCATAGTATAACACTATCTTGTAACATAAGTAACATTGTTTTGCTCTTGCAATTATAATACATAGCCATTTGGTATTTGATTTATTTTATATTTATAGTAATAGGATTAGTAAGTTATGTCGGTCGAATGCGTTAGTGCTTTGTCACACTTATTCCCATAATTAATATTCACCTAACTTTGGCGACATAAGCGCGTTCGTTCAGCGAGAAAGGCGTGACCCTTTTTGAAAAATATAGAAATCTTCCCCCGGAACGAACGAAATCTTATTTATTTTCATTTTCATTTTTTTTAAATTATTTTTTATTATCGGGTAAATATATCGTCGGCTTTCTCGTTGCACGTCGGCGAGGAGATATTATGTTACTTAAATACAATGCGCACGTGTTACGTCACCCTTAGATATCCATTTAAATTAATTAATCATTAGTTTAGGTCATTCGAAAATACTTCTATGAAAAATCAATTTTCCGTAACCTTTCATCATCCACTCACTGCTCGTCGAATGACCACGGCGGTAAATATCCGCGAAGTCACCTATCATGATGTTAGGTGTACGAAGTTATCAAAACCGACTGTATCTGTTCATTATATATAATATCACGAATCTTTCAATCAAATTAATTCGTGTTTTCGTTTCGCTCTGGAGTAAATCAGATTTTGGCGTACAGGTTTTAAAGAGGATTGCATGGAAGAAAAATCAATTATTATCATGCCAATCACAAGGGGCAAGTATTCCTCTAGTTATTTACAATATAAATGCATGATCGCAAATTGCACCTCGTGAAAGGGATTTTATTGAAAAAATACTGCAGGGGAATAATCAAAACGTGCCAGTTTTTTTTTAAGACTTCAGACTGACTCCTGCCAGTCGAGAGAAACGCAGGGTGTAATATTGGCCGGCAAAATAATAGGGTGGAATTAGTAGCGAGGAGTGTGAATAGAAAGGGCAGAAAGAGAGAGAGAGAGAGAGAGCGAAGATGGGGAGGGAGAACGGAGCAAGGGAGTCATGACTCAAAGCAGGACGATATGCCTCTGTCTCTTTCTATCTTGCGCACGAATCTCTCGAGTGCTATCTGATGGCATACAAAGGCATGCCCTATGACAAACTACTGCTCGCGCCATTAATCTGACTTGACCGCCCTGGGCATTCGAAGCGACGTGGATCTATTATACTATATACGAAAAAAGTTTGCACGTACAGAAACATCTAACGCTATGGGGAGACGAGAGTTTAGAAAGCATCTCACACGAAGAATATTCAACGGCATCCAGTAGATTCGACCGATTCTCAAAATTGTAAGGATATCAAATCTCTGACGGTATAGGTATATGTATAATAAGTATAGTAGCTGCGAGTGCCACTATTTGGTAGGTTAATGGTAAACGTCAAAGAAGGATGCCGTAGAATATGGGAATTTAAGTGTACCGAAATTTCAATGAATCTTTTGTCACACGCGGAACATCGTTACGTGCGAATTTAAATTGAAAGTAGGTATCTTTTGGCGATAATGATATCCCATATGATTCTATTTTACATAAAGAACGAAACTCGTACGTTTCGTATAGCTAAGCTCGTTTTCACGTTAATTCATAAGTAAATTGAACAAAATCATTGTCCTTGCTAAACTTGTCTGACACTGTTTGCAAATTCTGACGTTGCTCTTTTTTTCGCCAATATTTTCAAGGGAATCGTGGTTTTACAATTTTTTAGTGGAGGGTCGATCTGAAATTACTATAGGATTATGACAAATTTAGGTATGGGTATTATATGTGGAGAAGGTTCAGAGAATTTTTTTTTTTAATAACACCCTGATATTATTGTGAGACACTATTGCATTTTTAATGTCATTTTAATTTTCGATAATAGTATTGTTCATTCGCGACAATTAACGCGTTCTTAATTATCTATTAATCTGTTGGTTTATTATCCTTACGTACTTCTATGTACAAATTGACTTTCCCATTTTTTTATCTTAAATTAATT
Source organism: Calameuta pallipes (assembly GCA_030142375.1). NCBI lineage: Eukaryota > Metazoa > Arthropoda > Insecta > Hymenoptera > Cephidae > Calameuta > Calameuta pallipes. Next base: position 1,460,279 of record JARQSW010000349.1, read on the forward strand.
AAGGATCACGTCATCCTTGTTCTTTTTTTTTTCTTTTTACCAACAAGTCTGTAACCTCCCTCACAAAAAATCCTTTTATTTTGCATGTAAAGCATCGGATGCGGAGTCATATTAAATAATTAATACGTGGATCGTCTTTGACGTTAATTATTTATATATTTAATCATTCACAAGACCTGCATCCGATATCTTACGAAATAAGCGTTCGCAGACTTTACCACACAGTTATAAAAAAATTGGATATTTATTTACAATATGAAATTTCGCAACGTTTCGTTAAAAAATGACAAAAAATTCTATCTTTATAATCGTTCAATCGCATTACAAACAGAATGTGGCTTGTGGTTCTGTCAATTGGTACATTTATTCTTTGGCAAATGAAATTACGCAATGACTATTAGTACCAGACTCGTTACTCATTATCGCCCCTATGCGCGAATAATTGCATGATAATGACTGGCAAATCGTTAAATGAATTGTTTCAACAATATCTTGTGCAAAACTACACGTTACAATTACGGCCAAATCTGTTCCGATTACGGATACAAGTTTTAAAATATATATTTGCGCAACAATAGATCGCAATTATCTTTAATTCCATCTGAGCGAGTATTAGGAGATACGTTATCATTACACATATATCGAAACGCGTCCATGACTCATAACGAGTATAATTCAACTATCCGTTAAACCCTATTCACATATAACGTACGAATGTATAACCTGCCATTGATTTAATGTAAAACATTATCTTGAATAAAAATTAAAATTTTCAAAGCGATTTCTCTTTAATAAATTCATACCAGGGAATCGCAATATTTAGATCTATTTAGAACACATACTTGTCCTTAATGATAACCGCAATTTGCAACGCCCAAATTATTAGCTGCCATTACAAGATTACATTACGAGAACTATATATTGTAATATGTAGTCTTATAAGGGTGAAAATCTTACCTGTTAATACGCTCGTGACTCGAACAGTTATACCACATTTTTAAAAATCATTTTGGTCATAAACATGGAGAAAACGTATCCATTCATACACGCAATATCATTAACATACAAGATACGGAGGGATTGGATAATGTACAAAAAAAATTATTTTTTTTAATGCTATAATATCAGTATGAGAAATTATTGAATGAATTTTTGTCTTTGTTTGGTTTCAAACAATTTTTTGAACAGAACTTTTCAAAACAGAAGTAACCAAAATGCAATCCTGGTACCGAATTGAATAGCATCTACTTTTTTCACTTTTATTAGTTCATGAAAAATACGCCCATGACAGCCAAGAATTAAATTCTCTCTCTCTCTCTCTCTCTCTCTCTCTCTCTCTGTCGCTCTTACGCAACCAGATTATATCAATGACAAAGATTCACTTTATACCAGAATTTTTCAATAATCCATTCAATTTTCACGAGTGAAGCGCGACAATTTAATCCGCCGCATTTTCGACGAACGCTGACAAGAAGCAACGAGGGAAATTATTTAATGTCTTAATCGCCAATGGGCAAAATAATAACCGGACGAGATGACGTAGCGAGACGATAAGAGGAATCTATAACTAAATAAAACTTTACAAAAATATATCAACGAATAATAAATATATGTTATCTAACAATGTCCCTACATAAGTCGTCATAGGCTATATCGTGTAATAGCCCATAAATATACAATGACCTATGTACATATTACAAATCTAGTGACCTATAATATAATATACAACAATTTATTTATCCATTTACCTATATATCCTTAATACTCGACGTCACTTCCCTAAATAATATTTCGCCCTTACACCATGCTATAATATTTAGCACGGTAAGTTTTCATCAAGCGATGACGTATTCTCCAGCATGTACCCCATGAAGTTTTGCCACCTTACCGTTTCGTTTTCACGGACTCGTTACGAGTTTCCATGAAAGCGTCTGTTTGCACGTAAAATTCCCACTTAAAAGAAAATTTCAGCTCACCGCATCGTACACATATATATGTATATGTGTGTATATATATATATATATATATATCGTCCTTTTTAATTAATCTCAAAGATTCCTCGCAATCGACAATACAAACGTTCCATTTTACCATAATACGTATAAATTATCTATACAATTATGTACAATGCGAAATTATTACTTTTACATAGAATTCAGTTCCCCCATTATGATTAAACGAGTCCAATTATTTCACAATGATTTTATATTTTCCAGGGAATGACGTTCCTCCGAATTCCTTTGTCTTAACTACCAGAAACTTGATGACGGCGAGACTGTCTGTGAAACTTGGGATAAATGTATTGTACTCCCTTAAATAATTAACAACACCTCGTTACGTTATTACGGTACAATTGAAACAGTAGTAATTCCAGTTGGGTCTATAAATATCTTTAATTAAAGGTATGCCGTTGCGACCGCATCAAGAAATAAGGACCGTCGTCATTCGTGTGCTTCGATATACACGTAATCTTCCATATGTTATTTCTAATTAGGACACCTTTATCTAATCACTTAAAAAAACTGATCATCTATATTGACTCGTTATACAGTGAATATCTGTGTACCTACAGGGAGTAGGTATATAGGAAAGTATAAGAACAATAAGAATTCCGAGGATACGTAAACGAGAGAAACAAGAATGATGACTGATAATATTCTGTATGGATCAACAATATATAAGAATATACTATAAATTGTAATGAATTATATCCCGATTGAGCCGGGAAGGTCTGAGGCCAATACTGCATTAGCGATTATGGACGTCACAACGTAAGCACGTTTAGATACTATAAATATCGTGTCATTCGTTTTGCGCCAGTTAGAGTAAATTTATATTTCTAAATTGGCTCCGTTCGAGATTCACTTATATTCTTTTTAGTATACGATCAATCGCGTCTCATGGTCTTATAGCAATTTATTACGTACACGTCTATTAACACTATACGCTTTTAAACGTTAATTAAATTCGTTCGTAATACTGATCTTACCAACCTGTCTTATATAGGGTTCACTTTATAAAAAGTAATTATCTACATTACAGCGCACTTCACTTCCGGCGGATATCGTTCTTATCCACCGGTATTCCCTTTACCAAAGGAGGCGTCGTGGGGCGCGAGAGCCTTATTATTTGTCGAGAGATTTCGTTCTATTCTATATCACGCGAACCGGCAGTTTAACGACGGCGTTGTACGAGTACCGATAGGATTAGACAGAGAAAAAGGTTTGGGAAACTTAGTGATCGGATGTGGGCGTGGCTGTAACCGGATGCTCGCGTCACGTTGAGTAAAACGGAAGCGTCCGCAATCCCTTCCGGCGACCGGACCAGCAGTAGCCATTCACCGGCATGCGACCATTGGACAGTTTCGAAACGTAAAACCGTCCTGAAGCATGCCTCCGTGCCACCGTCCTGAAACAGAAAAAAAAAATAAAATAAAAAAATTTCCGTCATTTATTCAGTGGATGTAAAAAAAAATTATTAATTACGAGTCGTCGGGATTAATTTACTATTGTATAGCGAGTATTTCCAAAACAGGTATAACGTAGCTTGACAATTTTTTTTTAGCAAAAAATCAATATGTCTCTAGATGACGCAACAATCAAAACGCCACTAGACAAGATGGCGGTGCTCGTGAAAACGGAAGCAATTAAACCTACTGTCGATACCTTACGGTGTCCCAGCTTCCATATGACGTACATCTACGGTCTCTCGCGTAACGAATTCCAGGACGCCTCCGTGACTCTAGTCTGAGAATATTTTAAAAGCATTCATTCAATTGAAATGTTCCGCACATCTGCTGATTCCGAGCGATTTCGAACAGACGCCTGAACCTTTAGGTTTTTCTTGTTTTTTTTTTTTTCTTCAAATCTCTCTTACTCTCTCACACTCATTCCTCGTGTTCCTCTTTACATATACGAAGGAGTCGCAGTTTCTTGCTCCATTTAACTTCGCGTTTCAAACTTCTCTTTACCCCTCAGGTCCCCCTTAGTCTGGGATAGGAAGGATCCTCATCATCGTGAACCCTCCCTGTGTCCTCTATTCAAGATTCCCTCTCCAGCCCTTAAATATACGAACCCCTGAATCCATTTGCTACGTACCTACCGAACATTAATATATTATTCAAGAGAATATGAAAATCAAACAACTACGTAGCCACGTTATAACTTCAAACGCATCCTGGATTTCTGTAAACTTTGATCTTCCGACCGACGCAATTTATCGGTTTAATTAGATACACGATAGCCGTCATATTATCATAGTATACAATCTATACTGAAAATTATGTATACGCAAGAGTTAGAAAAAACATAGAGTTTCAAATCGACAGCCTGAACTGATAGAATATACATATATGCTATGTATGAACATTCGCTATACTATATATAAATGCACTATATACACGGAGAGTCTATCCCGTAGGAATATCTCTTTTTCCCTCAACCTCAATTTATACTTTTAAATGCAATTTACGAGGTTTTCTGGACAGCGACTTGAACGATGCACATATGTCCGACGTATGAGGAATACATTATTCCCTTGTGAGAAAAATATCATGGAAATTCGAAATTTTCACGATAAATTTTACAAGGCTACGCTCGATTGGCTTTGATTCATTTTTTCATATCCCGTTTTCCTATTCTCTTTGAAAATTTCGAAAACTCCCATAAAGCGCCATTCTCACGCTTCTGCGAGCGGTTTGGCATTCAGGACGTTAACAGTTGAAGAAAATATTTTCGCTCGAACTCAAAATCGCAAAGCTCAACAAAGCTCAACAAACTTACCTCTATCGTAAGTGCTTGAACGCCATCGCGAGCCGTAGCGCCGGGTACGTAGACACTTTCCTTCGACAACCATAAAACTTTCGTGTAAGAAGGCGCCGCGCAAAATTCCACCACAACGTCGAGTGATTCGCCCTCGTTTGCCGTCATCGTTTGTAAGGGTGGAAGTACCATTGGTTTTCCTAAAAAAGAAAAATAAAACAAGAAAATTAAGAACTAAGTAAAATAATAAAATGATCATTTTCAAGTACATTACGTAAAACCAGTATCGCGATGGTAATTTTTTTTAAACATGCATAACAGGTGGCTCCGACCTACTTCGTACACAGACGATAGTATTGCAAACACTATACCTTCAGCGCACTTATTGAGAATAAAATTTTGATATAGTAAAATTAGATGTTACTCCTATATAATATAGTACTAGCAGTATAAACATATAAATAATCATACTGCAAATCCATCGATAGCACGTTGACCCGATAACCTGATTATGATAAATTTCAACGACACAAATCGACACACGATAACCTCACAAGTTGTCTAATTGAAGCGTGGATCCTGCAGTCTGGATCTGTTCTCTCATCTGCATGGATTTCCTGCTTCGTAAAGCAAGCTTTCTGACCTCGGCCAATGGCGGCCCATCTGTACCGTGAATAGAGGCAGAACAGTAGCTGGCGTAGCTAGGCATTCGCTCATGAATATTCCCACGTTGAAATTGCTCGAATATCTTGAATGTGGTTCTTGTTTCGCAATAGCGAAGCCAAGCAAGCCCTGTCGTTGTACAGTTGTGGTGAGCGCAACACCTGCTCGCGTTTTCATCAACCGTACCGTGTGTTTCATTACAATATTGTTAAGTTGTAAGAAAATTGCGTGTAGCTGTGGATGTATCTTGGGTAAGAATGGCAACACGTAAACACAGTTGGAATAACACATATGTGGTTTTATCTACTGTTAAATATATAACCATATACGCGTCGTATATAAATACACGGTTAAATTGCATACATTTTTTTATAAAAAGAATTTTTGCTATTGCACCATGTTCCATCGCCAGAAAGTATACTTGCAGCTTGTTAAACTTTATATCCACGTGTAATGCATATTGTGAGGTAAAAGGTGAATATCGACAAGAATTATTTTTGGCAGGTGCTGTACCCAATCTTTCACAAGATCGAATGCATAAGGGATCGACATTTTTATCGATGCGAACGCTACTCAGTGACTCTTCGTAAAAGTTTTTGGAACGAGTACAGCTTCCGCTGAAACGGTTAGCAAGTTAAATCAGCTGTACGTAGAACGGTGTCTTAGGTGTATTGTAATTTATTTGGCTCCTGATAAAAAGAAAGTTTCGCCAAAAGCCCGTAAAGGGGTTATACGAATATTCTAGTTTGTTATTGTTTTAAGTGTATCTCTGCTTACGTACTTCTACGTGCTTATCGATAACCTTATGCAAACAAATTTCTCGGTGCTTTTGATATACCCTGCTTCATTGACATATCACACGTAATAGACACAGTAATATTGATAGGAACCAGCTAGTCGAAGCCCGACGAACGAGGATAAATTTCTCGAGCGAACGATCGAAAAAGGACAAATGCACGAAACAACGTGATTGGCCCATTTGTTTTAGTCCTTCTAAATGGCAGTTTATTCGACAGCAATTTGTGCGTAAAATTGCCAAAGCGTATGAACGACTGAACGTATGGCTCCTGTTCACCTATATACTGTATGTACGTACGCTTAGGATTTAATGTAATTAAGCAATTCGTTTGTAACTTACAAATAGCGCATAAGAGACCTCAGTAACGATAATCCTAACAGCCAGCTGCATTTAAATTAAAACTCGAATACAATTTTGTGATTAATTAAGCGTCAATCGATTTAACTTGAAATTATCGGATTACGTCAATATATCAAAATATACGTTTAATCGTATTTCTATAATAATGTAATTGAAATTTTCAAACACTTCATAATTACTTATTGTATAATCTGTCAAGGTTTACTTGACATCCTTTGAAATATATTTCAAATTAATCCTATATTCCAGACTGCTCGAACCAAGCAAAGGTTAAGGAATTTCGCGTTAGTTGCCAAAAGCAATATACCAAAGACCCTCAGCCATTGTCACAGTCGGTAGTAAATCGAGAGTGAGAGAAAGATAGGCTCTATAAGAGAGGATGCACGTTAGAAGTAGTTAGGAAGAGGGGTGGCACCCACAGCCTATACTAGAATCCTTAGCAAACTAAATAGTATCGCCGGAGACAAATTGGGAGCAAGGTCCCCCTCGAGCTTTCAATTTGTCCTAAGTTAACACAAATGCGCTTCGTGGCTGGGTTATTTCGTTCGGGATTTTCGTATATTCGCTTTGGGCGATATGCAATGAGTCAGGGCCGTACCAAGCAGGTGGGGGGGCCTTCCCAGGAGGGCAACGGGGTTATCTCCGTAATTGTGCCAGGGATCCCACCACTCGTCCCATAGAATAGGGGTGTCTTCCTGATTCAAAACCATTCCTGGATATATCGTATCCTTCCCCAACCACAAACCTCCGCCCCCCCCCCTCCCACCCTCCACTGTACCTCTGATAAGGACAATAGTTGCCAAGTGGCATCTTCTGTATGTTTTAGACTGGCTGCATTGTCATTACCTGCATACGTACTAGCGTGCTCTTGCATTCCCTCAGCCCACTATCCTCTTCAGTTTCTTAAATGAACGTGCCGTGTATCCAGCTTCATTTGCTTTTCCTAGTTCTTATGTATATCTATGGTTTATATATGTGTATATATATATATATATATATATACGTATATATTGTATATATATACTTAATACTATCCTTCTGCTTCTCGCCCGTCGCACCGTGCTAACTTCTACCTATACGCTACGCTACACAAAGTCGATTTCGCGGAACTAACCGCTGGAAACTCCGACGGGCTAACTTTTAAGTTTACTGGAGTCCGACCTCGTTTTCTTAGTATTCTCACGGTAAAGCAGGCGGCGTCGATAGAGGAAGCGTAAAAGAAATCGACGATACGAAAGGTTACGTTTACTTGGGAAACAGGAGGATTCTCTGACTCCGCATTGCGAAAAATTTTCAGATATCTTTTATTGTCAATGCTACCGCGCTGTGTCTGATTTTCTGTAGATATTATCGTATACCGTTACTGTATCCTATTAGAATATCGGCTCTGTTAGACTGAATATTATTCTGGTTTATAAGAATGACAGAAATTTCTTTATGGAAATATCGACATCTTTTCCAGTTAGGAGTGAAAAATAACGAAACCCCTTCGCTGTCGTGATTTAGGATTTAGATTAATGACGAAGCGAGAGGGAGGGGATTGTCTTTTGTGCGTCTGCAATTAAAGGATCCCTATCGGTTTCCCGAATAATTATATTCCCGAGTAGTAGTTTTCTCGAAATTTCATATTTCCCAATGGGCGCTTTCCCATAACGTTATTTTCCTGAATAATCATTTTCCGGAAAAATCAGTTTCCCGAATATGTACAGCTTCCCGTAGGCCATGTAAAGTCAGTTACTCAGGAATGTGAATCTTCGAGGAAACGACCCTTTGGGAATATAATCATTTGGGAAAACGATAGGGATTCGTAATTAAGGTCTGGCAACAGAATTTTGTTATAATATTGTCGATATTTTCCAAGCTTCAAATTACGCAATACTTTTATACTGTAATAACACGCCGAATGACATTACGTAATTCAGTTTGTTTAACGTAATTATAAAATAATTAACCTACATATTCTGTCGACGTACTCGTTCAAATATCAAAGGACAAGGCGCGTTTTTCGAACAAGTCAAATTCTTATATAATTTACATCATTTTTCACCGTCCTCCGTGTAATCGTCTCTCACTCAATAGTTCATTTTCTATACCCGACGCAATTTCCTTTCTTTTGTCTAGTCGCGCTCCTCTGGTACAACGAGATTTTCGAAAGGGACAAATCCCAGAGGGGGTAACTTCGCTTCCGCAGTTCAGAGCCATCAGTTCCCATCTAAGTTTACCCCATGCGCGCGCAACCATCTCCGACCGGCAACAAGACAAATTGCTTATCGTTAGACGATATCCGGAAATTTCCGGATAGCAGTTATGGAGCGCGTTACTGTAGCGCTATTGAAACTATTGCAATTTCGTGGATATATATCTATATATGTCTGTGTGTATATACGTATAGAAGGTATCAACGGGTATAAGAGGTATCGAAAGGGTGAATTGCCTGGTGTAACGCGATGAGACCGGAAGGGGTATGCATTCGATGGCGAATCTTCGGATGCACCAAGGTGCGCTATAACAATTGTCGTAAAGGAAAAAGCTCGGGGCAATTTCTCGAGAAAACTCTTTGCCGATTAGCTATGCCAGAGTGAAGGAAGTAAGTAAGAATTCAGGAGAGCTTACAGAATACCATAGGTAACTTTCTTCCGTCGCTCGGTCACATAGGGGTAGATATAACTTTCTTATCCCCTGAAACATTTCGAATCAAGAAATCGTAAATTTTCAATAAATCGAGAGAAAGTCCGAATCTTAAGGCGAAGGTCGGATCTTTTCGTTACTCGCTAATTAGCAAAATCCGCACAAGCGCCTATTTCCCAATTTTCATTATTTTTTATTTTTTATAAAATATACGCTAATACTGTATTTTCGTTAAAAAAAGAACGTTAAAGACTGATTCGATTGTCCCGTAACGTGTACTTTTATAAATTCAATGGAAACTGTTATTTCCATCTGGACCATACGGGATCGTGGAATGTAGGTCGATAGATTGGATCATTATAAATTCAAACAATATGGGTATACGAGTAAGGGATGAGAAATATCCGGTAAGATAAGCCCCACTGAAATCCTCACATCCCATTTCCTCGAGGTTATCAATATATTCAGACCAGTAAGAAGCTAAAGGGTTGCTCACCCTATAATTCGACGTTAGCATGGAAATTGATTTACGGATTGGTAATAATAAACGTTTCGAACACGCATATCACGTAATATAAATTTTAATGTGATTTCGTATATTAAAGTAGTGACGGAACTTATTGATCCTACCGACGACGCAAGTCTAACGCAGCCGTCTTGTCTTATCGTCGTGTCTACAGCGTGAAACTTATTCAGTGTATTTTCAGCAGGCCAATAATAAAGGCTAAAAATCAAATTTATCTCACAAACTCTCAAAAAGGATTTGTTACGTATGACGCGAAGGACATCGAAAAAGTTATCAATCGTCTTTACACCTACGGATTTTTCTATCAATTCCAGAGATACCTGATACGGTAGAGAAGATCACAAAGGAATGGGGTCCAACCAATAGATATGCGACATAAGAATCGTGGTAACCCTGGTAAAATCGAATATTCGAAAAGTTATCTACGTAGGAGGAAAATACAATTTGAATGCAGCGTAGCAGCGTCGGGTCCAAACTCCACGGGTTAGGAAGACCAGGCTTTCACAGCATCCCCCTTGCAAACCGTCGCCGACGTCGGAATCATCTTCCCTTAGCACGCCATACAGAACACGACATGCATACGCAATACAGGGTGTTCCCTGAAGCTGCCAGAATGTCCGGACCTATACATAACCTTGGGATATAAAAAGAAATAAAACGAAATCCATGATAATAAAGAAATATTGCAGGAGTTAACAGTCCGAATACCTGTTGGAGTCAGCGTATACCTATATTTAATGTAATCAAAAAAAAATTTATTTTTCAAGTAGATAAATTCCCCCCAAAAATTACGTAATACTCTTTAACCTCAATTAAAGTCATTACTTCCTTCCAATGTGTGCTTCCGACTTTAAACGTAGTGCACACTCGACGGACACTTCTTGCTAAGTACTGTATGCTTTTGAAGCGTCGCGACGCGTCGACACTGGGAAAGCATTATCTAGTGCATTACTGTCAGTAACTACAGCAATCGGGACCCCTCGAGTATTTCCGGTTCTAACAATTGTTCTTTGCCTGTACCGTACCTTTTTATGCTTTGTTCCACTCGGTCGATACAGTAGAGAGGCAAACATCGCACCTGCGAGCTTTACGTAACCATTTCACGAGGATACAAATAATGGCTGACATTTTTCCCTACGTGACGTTTCGAGCCGAATATAAATGGAGTTGTCGATATTATATTCCCACTGTCGATGAATGGATGAGCTCGAAGAGTCGGTATTGTTCGACGTACGGGACGGTCGAAAACGGAACTAGGCTCGCTACAGGAAACGAGAACTAGACCACCCTCGCTTCTACACCCCTCGAAAACGGCTCTACGCCTACGTCAAATCGAATCAATTTACTCGGCTATATCACTTATGTATCGATATATTGATATATTGTGTACAAGTCTTATATACCTTTCTAATATATTTATATACTCATATACATTTTCACTTGACCAGTTTACCGGACGTTTTACTATAGAAAATCGGAAGCTGTATATGTACCTGGTTTCATCTAAGATATATAGGTATATTATATATGTAGCTAGGTATAAGGTTACCTATGTACAGGGTGTCTTCTTCTCTACACGTTTTTACAACGAAACTCAATTTCGTATTTTCCTTGCCGTACCGACAAGAAGAAACTACGGCGGACCTAGTTCTGGATAGGTTGGTACTCTTGTACCCTATATCTACTCCATCGAACGTCTTCGAAGTCACATACCGCGAAAAGTTTGGACGAACTTTCTCAGGAAATTCTCACCTTTGTGACGCGACTAGCAATGAGATTCGTCTGGTGACGTTGTTATGCTATAAAGGTTTGGTACGACTGAATGCGGTACGACTTTTCACTCTGTATGGGAATTGTGATTGGTCGTCAGACTGTCTGGTGTTGACTTTTTGTTAATTACAATTCACCGCCGGGATATTCAGGGGATTCCGTTCTTAGCTATATAAAATACTTTAATTAGCAGCGATGATCTTATAAATTAAACGTTTTCACGGTAGGGTTGTTTTTTTGTTATTTCACGAATTTTAATATCCAATACAAATTTCCATTACTGAATTATCGATCTATAGCTGTATATACATATAAGCCCATGATCTACAATGCTTCGACTTGATAATATTGGCTAATGTAAATCGGTATTGCTGTGCACCAACCCTTCATGCCGGAACGAATGATATCTTTAAATAAAAATCTACACTCAATTTTATTTGTTAAATGAAAAAAAGATTAAGTATGAGAAGCTGCATCTAACTCATAATAATGCTTCGTGAGGAATTTCAATATGATTTGATTATTCAACTTTATCAATTTAGAACAGAACTGCTTGAGATAACTTGACTTTGCAATGAAGTCGATTAACGCTTGATATCTATAATAAATATGATAGATTTTATATCTATACCATGGTATTTTCTTGCGCTATGAATATCTCATTTTTGCATCCTTTTTTTATATCAGTAAAAATAACGAGATGCAAAACCTTCTCTTTGACGGAACGATGAGCACGAACGAGCAAGAATTGAAATTATCGAGCGAATATAAGATCAATAAACAATTTTCAAGTTAACCTAAATAATTTCAATTATCTGAAAGCTCGAGTAGGAAAAACGAGGGAAATACCTAACGAATTTTTTATAATCTTTACCTCGTAGACGATTACTTCGAGAAAATGTCATTTTCCCGTAAGTCTCAAGGTTCCGTTCTCAATTTTACATTAGAAACTATAAAAACCAAATGACTGACCAATCAGCTTACTTCGCTGTATTACTTCATCGAGTTACTATCTGCTTTTACTTGTATCGGAAATTCTCGGTCCAATGAACAACGACAGGATACTGAGTACAGGATACTAAACTTAAGTATCTCGATAGCAAGAGCTTCGTAAAGTTCGTGTAAAATTAAGTTTCCATAAGAAAAAGGTCTCCGAAATAATCAAGATCCATGTCATTTAAAATAATCGAATTGTCACTTACATTACCTAAGATTATCCAAAGTCTCGCTGTTACATTACAGTTTTTACATTACAGTTTCTTTTCAACAAAAACAAAAAATCAGCATTATTAAAGTTGCTTTCATTTTCCATCAAATATCCCTGCTCGAGGCTATAAAACGAGTGCCAACCAATATGTGTGAAAATATAAAAATCATTACTGTAGCAAGAGATTAATAAACGATATCTATAACAGTGTCTGATTACCGTTTACGTAGTAAGGTATGCCAGTCATTTTAAAAGCTTCCAAATGCCTCTGTTGCTGGGAATTATTTGCGAAGCAATAACCAGCCGCAGCTGCATTATCGGAAGTCACGTGTCTATAGGATCTCAAATGTACGATGCGGTCGATACATGTTACTATATTGCGGAAAAATATATCGAGTGCTGGTTCGTTCGAAAAACTACCGGGAAAGAATGGAGAACGTAAAATCGATCGGTCCATAAAACAATGACGGCGTCGAATCTGTATAGCGCGCCGTCCGCGCATAGAAGAGTCGAGACACAAAGGGTAGAAATAAAAGCCAAGAAGACGATGGATGAGGAACATCGAGGCAACGTGGAAAAAGTGCGACACGAAGGTGCACGGTGTTTGATTTAAATCTTGTCTTTGTTAGCGGATACCGATATCCATATGATCCTGTGACTTCCGGCGCTATAACTGCTGTCAAGGATCTTCGTATGTGCTCGTAGAGGTTAGGTTGGGTTTACGAGAACGGTAGAAAATTACGTTGGCGTATAGGTTAGGCGAGTGGTAGCTTGCCAAAAAGGTATAGCTAGACACGAGAACATCTTGAAGACCTTCGTAACCCGGTATCCCTTGGGGGCACTTACAAGGCCTTACTTCCAGATAACCAGAGTCGACCTGCTTAGACATAAAGAGTGGTACACAAAGGATAGACGCTGTTCTGGTATAAGGTGTAGGCGTGCTATATGCAATAGGTAACAATATATTGTTACGTCATATTGTCATATTGCTGCGGCAATATACAATAGACGTCCAGGACCTTTTCCTCGTCACTTTATCACCCCCATATAGTGTTTGGCAGGTTCTGCAGCTGTGTGTGTACATGTCTTGGCAGCGGCTATAATTATAAACGATGAATGAAAATCACGAAAGAAACGTCAGGAAAGTGTTTTAGAGTAACGGTGTAATATGTATGTGTGTGTATACCGGGTGTGCGCGTGGAAACGATAACTCTTCGTTCCACGAACAGCTTCTTTGAAACGTTTGGAAACACTTGAAAGACGCATATAAGGATAAGTGGGAAACCATTATAGGAGAGAAGACGAGACTGTCGCGAGGCTCGATTCTCCTCGTTGTAAACGCGCCTTTAGCTATCGGGAATGGTGCCGTGGAGGAAACTACGACGGATACGACGTCGCGAGGAAAACGATTTTCGACTACGTAACTCGAGGTCGTCGCGAGGAAAGTGTCGCGTTTCTAACGGAAATACCATTCGAGCGTTTGCTTGCACACAGTCAATACGGTTTTGCCTGCATACTGACGCCATGTGGAAAGGGCAATTTCGTGTATGCAATGGAATGCATTCACGTAGTTCATTGTGCACGGTGTCCAAAATATTCAAGGCATACATGTGTGTAGGTGATAATGGAGAATTTAACGGTATCGTAAAGCGCTCGAACAGGTTTCGGGGGGGATGATAATAATTATGAGGGTTGGACCTCATCGGGATGAGGGAATGTGATAGGAATGTCTTGGACATTGTAACGTGGCGTATTTGTGCTTATCGGAAGGCTGAATTCGAGCGGGTAAAAATTCGAAAGGGGAATTTGAGGCCTGTTCTAAAAACCCAGGTAGTACGAGACGGACGGTATTGTGTATCCCGATACTTTCAAGAATCGGGATATTGGCCAGGAGCGGATATATCTGGTTCCAAATCTTTGCGTCGGGCTCTCTCCTCGCTTAATAACCACGAGACGATCTGTAAAACCGTCCATTCCCGCAAACTTCGGACGGGAGTATAATTTTAGCGCTACAACATACAAACTGGGACCTATCAGTCCTACCTTGAGATTAAGCACGTAGAGGGAATAAAGCCGGAGAGTAGTCTCAATAAAAGCAACCCTGAAGGGCGCCGCTCAACCCCAGCAAATAAATACATCGACCACATCACGTGCTGACTGCGCTCGATCGACTGACTCGAATAAGGGTGTTTCGAATCTTTCCCTCAATTTCTCGAGGACCCACCAATAAGTACCACCACTCTATCGTCTCGTAGTTGAAATCCCCATGAAGCTGCATATACTTGAAATCGAGAGCTTCCCCTCCGAATAGCTCAGTCCGAAATTTGTCAATGCGGCCCAATCGGGAAAGCTGATTGGGTCAGACGCGTGTCCGCGAAAGCCTTCGCTTAGATCCGATTTGGCTGGGTGACTTGGTATAGGCTCGACGGCTGCCTCGTATTCCCCCCTCCCTCCCTCCATAGCTATAGCCATTGCTTCTTCCGCCCAGTCGTTTATCCGAACCACTTCCTCAGCCACGAAACGTTGGGACATTAAATCCACCAGCAGGACACTAAATCCATCCACTCTTTAGGGCAATGCTCGAGTGACCAATAGCGCGAAGATGGATGGATTTAGATGGAGCGTGATTGATCGAGCTTAATGAAATTTCCACGAAACTCCATCCCAGAAGTATGACTGCATTAAGCATCGCTGACAGGTCGTATCGGATCAGCTACATAGAATCTATATAAATATATATATATGTATATATATTTATACAGTATATTTATCAGCGAGTTTTCAATCTTAAATTGAAATTGTAGTATATCCAGAAAAGCAATCTGTTTATCTACCGTGAAATTCTACTGATTGCCGCCGTAGTCTCTTTGTTTTATTTTTTGTTACCAGATAGCCTCGACTTCGACTTCATTAGCCAAGTAGGCGCATCGACTGTCTGATATGCCTGATAGCCTCTCCCATCCTGATCCACGTTCTCATCCACCCTTCTGACTATATACAATCCCCATAGCCTACAATTCCCCAGGGAGAAACAGCCTGACAATACCGGCAACCGTCGACCGTATTTTCTTCCGCCATTTCAATTTCAGTAGCACCATTCCTGAATCCGAAGCCTCCTCAGATTACTGTTATCTCTTGCGCCGTTGAAATTTAACACCGGTGCAATATATATATGTATATATATATATCTAACTGACCACTGCCTCACCTCTAACCTCGTGACCATATATAACCACCTTACCCTCCCCTCGTGCAAATACATGGCTAGAGGGTAAAACCCGAACAAGCGCGTAACCTCTTTTATACTAAATTCAGGGGGTTAACCGTCTCGATGCCGCTACTTTACCTGCTTCGCATGGAAAATAGGCAGTCCTTTGTCCTTACTTTGTCGCTTCCCATGAACCACCCTTAAACTCACCTCCATCACGCAGAGAAACCGGAAATATATTGGCGACGGCGCAACGTCCTAGGATTTACGGGTTTTAGGGATCGCCTAACATCGAAAATATCGTCGGGATGAAGATAAGGAAATGCCTCAGGAGTCTCAGTTCCGGCAGCCATTCCTTCTCAAATACCGTACTTCGCGGAATATCTAGGTACTAAAATCCAATTCCCTTTATATCCAAGTAAACTTCGCGTTGGCATCGATCGCTCACCTATTAAACCAGCAAACCGCGTCTATCGCATTTCTAACATTCTAATAACCTGTGCGTGTTCGACTTGGCTCCGACTCTCTATGTATATGAATTTACTAGTGCGCATTCACCCTACTTGTGGGTGTTGTAACGCTTCTCTCTACATACGTTAATCAACGTTAACCTGACTGTTTGTGGATTAACCAACAATTGTAAACAGTGCATTGCGTAATTTCGTATTTCGCTATTATGCAATCGAGGTATATTAAACCAAGATTAACTTCACATAACCAAGGCATATCCTGCTGTATAAGCAATACCGAAGTCGGAGATAGGAAAATATTCTAAGGTATAATATTAATGGTACGAAACGTATATACCGAGTACACCTATATAAAGTTCTCCATATTTTTTTTCTTTTTCCTAACCGTCAGCGAAATTAAGCAATTCTCCTCATTTCATCGGTAAAATAACGATGCTCTTCTACACCTCGGTACGATCCACTCATAATCACGGATGCCCAGGGCGAGTTTTCCTATCGTGGCTGACACGAGGAGTTTGCATAGCTATCATATAAATATCTTAGAAAATGAAAAAATCTAGATAGATAAACGTTTAGATAGATAATTATATATATGTACAACTTTATGCATAGTATAGGTATATATACATAATTGTAAATATGTTAGTAGGCAGTTTTCAGGACTATTTTTCTTGCGTATTGGCAGTTTCCAGGACATTTGGCATTTTCCAGGGTGGTCCTGGTAAACTCCTATATACAACGTATACTTCCAGGGCCGTTTGGCGGCACTCACACCGAATTTTCCAAAAAAATTCTGATGCGTGACAGACGGAGTTGTGATGGGCTAAGAAATGGCTACGACAGGTTAGAGTAGGTTAGAACTCTAACGCCACATGTCCCAAGGTTCAGTTTTTTTTTTTTAAAACACATTCGCTTGCCGTTGTGAGTGCCGCATGTCCTCGAAACTGCCTTGAACATCTTTATATTATGTATATATATATATATACTATGCTCAAAATTGTAGATAGACTATTTACTATTAGATATACGTGGATGTAAGATATATGTATATATATGTACACACGCACACGTAACAGTTCAAGCAGAATACGTGTACGGAACGACGCTTTGCTAACACACTCCATAAATCGATCGATCGACCGGAACGTACATGTAGATATACTAATATATACTACGTATATGTATACTACTGTCCACTATAGCTCAAAGTAACTTTAAAGCAGCACGAAATTGCTGCGCTTTTATAGTTGCAGATTTAAATGTTAACTGAGGGCGACGTTATTGACATTGCGGACGATTGACGAATCTGGACTCTTTACGATAGTCAAGAGAGAGTACTGGACATTAGACTGAAATTGAGAGCAGGCTGTACGTATATCTATATCTGCAAACAGGTATATATAGTTAGGAGATACAATGAATATAGAGAAAATAAAATCCAAGAGATAGAGGATGATGGAATGCCCTCGTTGCGCTATAGTAAAATATAGTACTTTATGGGAGGTTAGGTTAGGTATATAGATATATGTACCACGTTATACGCTACAAACGAGAATGACTTTCGGTAATAATTTTGCTGTCGTGTAATGCTAAGATATGTCCTCTGTAAAACAGAGACAAGAAACAGAAAAGAATGGAAAAAAGGAATGAATCCACCCTATTTTGCTACCCTAAATAAGAGTGATTACCCCTGCGCATTTTAATCCGAAAAGTTCGTGGCCCTCCTTTAAATCCTTGGCTTGGCATCGTTACGTCGGGAACCTTATGTTTAAAATTTGCATTAAAGTACAAAGAAAAAAGTTCACGGCGAGACTGCAACTCTTCTTTTTGTTTTATATATAGGCTACGCCTTTGGCTGTTACGGTAGATACGGGGATTTTACTACGCGTATATATGTATCTTTACCTACGTCCACGTACGATTTGTATTATGTCACGAGTCAGATAGAGTTCCCATATGGATAACTCTGTCACGTGTTACTCTAGACTAGACATTGCTGCAGGCATATTTTTATGGTAAATATTTATCTCACCCTATAGATTGTTATTTCCGATTAGAAAATTATCACTATTGTTATCATACATTTGTATGCTACTTTCGTCAGGATTGGCTAACTTATCGACGTCGTTATCGTCCTCTCGTATACATGTGTTATATAAGGTAAACTTTGATTTGAATAAGATGAATAGATTGTCTGTGGTTGCAGTAGATCATTATGTGGATATGAGTTAGGATATTGGTTATTGCGGTTTCTCCATAGAGGTATCCGGTCTAGGTCCAATACGGATTGAACTGTTAATTGGATGTAGGTCGACATGAGAGATAACTGTGAGATCAAACGAAATGTATATATTGATGGTTCCTAATGCGACTAAAGTTTTTGAGGTCGAATGTGAAGACTATGATTGATTATTTATTTTGGTATTGGGAATTTGGTATAACGAGAGAAATGATAAAAAAAAAGCTATCAGGCAGTCGTAGTATAGTTATTTGCTGTTGATTAATTTATGATTCGTCATGAGGAAAGAAGCGTTATTGCGATGGGAGGTGATAACGGTCTGTCAAGTGTTAAATTATTATGCGGAATCACGTAGGGCCAGGTGTACCCGTTCGCCATTCCCAGCGGGCTCGCTAGTTTTCCACGCAAAATACTCGTCGGGTTGTGCATTAAATTAACCGCATCGACAAAACCAATAGTTTACGATCAAATAATAATGCCGGAACATGATCGGCCTATATTGAATCTCCCGCGATGGTTAGTGAGTTGGTTATATGTCAATTGCGAAACGAACGCGTCAGTCGTTCTGGCGATTTTTATTGAATACAAAAGCACAATAAAAATTTATTATCGATGCACGCTTTGGCCGTTGGGTGAAATTTGATTAACGAATCAAAATGAAAACAATATTTTAATTTCGGGGTGGACTGTTTTTTTTTTTAATAAACAACTTAATTGGGTGTTTTTTTTAGTAATTATTATTATTCCTGAACGTTCATTCATAGGGAATGCTAAATGCAGCGCTTAAATTTTCGAATCAAAATGCCAGGAGATATTTTGGGGTAAAATTCTCTGTCCAATAGTGGCCGACTATTTTCCGCGCATTAATTTTTCAGCACGTAGCACCGTGTTAGCCTAAGCATGAATTATGAACACATTACAGCGGGGATACAAATTGATTTATGACTGCGACGTCGCGCCGTGCATATCTAATATCCCTCGGCGATATTCTTCGGATACGTAGAGAAAAGTGCTGTGGCCCAGAATTTGATTAATCTGCATAGCGATCGCGTCAGATTTAGTTACAACGCTTATGTGTGTCTCTGCGCATCTATCTCTTAATGCAATCTGTTGGCCATCGAAAATCATGAAAATCGTCAAAGGCAAATCGGCTGAAGAATTTGTTTGCGCTGTCAAAACATTTTTATTCAACGTCAATATGAAAATATTTCCATGAAATCTAGCGTACGTTGTATCAAAGAAAAAAAAGTCAACATTTTTTCGCTACTGTATTCCCGTGTGAGAATCGTTCATTTGCACGTTAAATATTTAATTAAATGATATTAACATTTCGTTCAATCAACTCTAACTAATCCATTGGGAAAGGACTTTATCCTTCGGCATTCCGATCTCACTCATCGCACAATGACAAGAACGGGCGCGGATCCCGTTTACAATCCGTGCAATTTCGAAGAAAATTAATCGGGTATTGATCCGCGTGGTAGAGGTTCGCCTACCCTATCTCGACGACTCTTATTACGGTACCGAGAGACAAGATGGTGGCTGAGCACGGTAGAGATACACGTGACAAGAATGACAAAAAAGGTAATCCAGCCTGATTCTCTGGGAGACTCAGTCGCGAGGGAGTAGACGCGACAGAAAGGCATTGACTTCGAAGACCCTGTTTCTTCTTTCCTTCCCTGGGGGTGTCCGATGATTACATCCACCCTTCGCTGCTGGCCCTAACCAAGAATCCCCACTCACTGCTTCGTTGCCACCGGCAAGCCGAATAACATCCACCATACTTTCGCCCCCTAACCCAGCTGACAATACATTTCCTTTCATTTGTCGATAGAGAAACTGCCGATTAACGAACCGATCGCCGGCATGGGGATTATCCTAGATGAAAGCTTGTAATAAGGATTTCATGATTCAAGAACTTAGGGGAGAGAAATGAGTTTTATTATTTTTTTTTTTTTTTCAAAATTTCACGAGATCGACAAAGCGTTGGCATTGCGTACTTACTACTGTACACGCAGTCGGATGTGGTGTACGGTAATTCTTTTTTTTATTTTATTTTCTGACCTAACTTTTCTCCAATTCATTCGTTCGTTTTACTTCGTGAATATACAAGCCGCTTTTGTATAGGGAAAAGGGTTTTAGTATCCGATGACGTCACGGGCTTGTTAACGCGAGGTCGGCTTCCATTGAACATTGTGACTCTCAGGGGTGCGATTCGGTAGGTTCCCATTATTCCTTTTTTTCCTTTTTTTTTATATGTCGAACGCAAACTGGAAACTAACAGGTTCCACGTAAATCCGAGTATAATATACAATTCTCACTGTGGTACTAGAGGATATTTGAAATGTCACTCTACTTTACCGACCGAGTATCCACTAACGACGCGTGCACGTAAAATGCACAAAGAATTAGTATCTGGACCAGTAACAAAAAAAAAAAAAAGAACCGGAGTGATTTAACAAAGAGAAGAAAATGAATAAGAGAGAAAAAAATTAATTATAAGGACTACAAACTACCTAGTTAATTTTCAATCACTCCTGGAACAAAGGCTTTTATATAATAATGGCGCTAGTGATAGGGATTCTTGCTCACTTGGCAGTTGGCACGCATGGCGAAGCGTCGATATCACATTAGCATACTATCACGAGCAGTCACAGAAGATGAACGATTGCGTATCGAAATTGGCAGAGACTTCGCAACAGCTGGCTGACTAGACACTGAGGGGTGGTTAACGCGAGAGAGAAGAAAGATAATTCCCCGAGGACTCCAGAGGAGGAGGGTAAATGAAGAGCAGAAAAAAGAGCTGACGAACGTATAAGATAAAATGTTAAAGGGTGGTTGTAGGATGCTAATTCCCATATTTCCTAGTTCGTTTAATCTCACCCTTAACGAGAATCATTTCGCGCTGAAAAATATCCAGGGACGACGCCGTGAGCTATTGGCGTTACTGATGAGACGCTCGGCGACTTTCCGGCCACGCCTTTCCATCCCTACACTTTGATGGCGTAATCAGCCCTTTGTCGTCGGCAAACCCTTATATATGACCCTAACTAATTTAGTCATTTACCCCGTTCCTTTTATCAGACATGCAAATAAGCAATCGCTCTGTGAATCCGAGAGGCTCTACGCACTATTGAATTCCATGTATAACTCTGGATCCTATATTGGGCTCAGTACATAGTAATACTATAGGATAGATCAAACCAGGTTACCTATGTATATGATATGCGTTGTGTATAGTATATTGTATCTAACTAATCATATACCTACAATGGTAACCAGGAAAATTCCTAACGAGCTCCGTGTATTACGAATACGTTCGACATGAAACACAAAAGTCCACACGGCGACATTCCTGCAGTTCGTAAGTTATTTCACGGCTACTGGAAAATTCCGCACCTTCTTGAGAGACGGAAAACTTATCGATTTCATCGTGAAAGCTTTGCTTTTCTGTTCAAGTTCCTTGTCGACTTCACTGTAGAGGCCATTTCTTCGGATGGGTATACATTAATGCAAGTCGCCAGGTTTCTAGGCACGTACATAACCTATGCTTCGATGTAGAGAAGAAATTAGATATCTTTCTCAATGTGATTTTAGAATTAGGAAATATTGCAGGCAATCGACGGCTCTCGAGCTTATATGAGATGTGTGTGTACTCATGCTTTTAATGAAAAGCTCAAACAGCCAGGTATAACGTTTTCCACAATAAAGGGAAGAAGACTTACGTACCTTACCTTGGTATATATATATAAGCGCATATATACATATATGTATATACACCTGACTACACCTAGCCGTTCGTTCAAGTATTCCTGTTAGGGATAAGAGTTATCGCACAGTTACTATACCATCCTACCAACTTCATATCGTACATACAAAAGCTCTAATAAATTCCTCGTGGTAGGTAGCTTTGAAGCTGACTCATTTCTGGTATATCGTGAACATTATGCAAGGCTTTCTTTACGTTCTCTGCCCACTTTTAATCCCTCTCTGGATTTACCTAATATGGACGCGCGCGTATAGGCTCTCCTCTTAATCAAGCCATTCGAAGGTATATCTATGTATGTTTATATATTTGCAATATGGCGTGAGCTTTTCATAAAAAAAAGTGTGGATGCAAAAAAATGCGTTTGCAAATGAAAACGCACGCACTATGGCTTTTGAATAGCCCGCCGAAGCTTTTAGCGAGGTTGCCTACTGGCGCTGTATTATTTTTTCTATGGCTGACGATAACGGACTTCGTTCATAATAAACGAAGTTCATCGAAAAAAGCACAACCGGGGTGAAATTTCGAAAAAATTATTATTTCAATAAATGATGCTCCTGTATAATTGCGCGCTGTATTTGTGTACTGTGACGTGGGCATTTTGGAATGCACGTTACAAAATGTCGAATTCTGCGATTTTTGACTACATCGTGGCGCACTATGCGTGGGGAAGAGACTTCGCGGCATTATTTGCTAAATTTATACTTATTTTCCATGTGGGAATGTTTTTTGTGTTTTATATTTTTCAAGCGGATCCGAAAGGATCCTGTCACAATTTCAATACTACGGGCCCCGAGAGTGCCAGCTACGGGCCTGGGAAACCAACTACGCGGGACATTCAGTGAGCCGTCCTACCGATCCAGAGGACATACGGAAGTTGCAGTGACGGCCTGGAGCTGTCCATCGAGAAAGTAGAGCTGGATGTGATTCCCACCTCCCGAAAATATCGCAGCAGCCAACCAAAACATAAAAGATGCTAGGATCTATTTTCTTGGGATCGATAAGCTCCCGTTTGTAGATTTGAGCCAGATCAAAAAATGACGGAGTTAACCTCGCATCGAATTTTGAATATTGGTACAAATGATTCTAAATAAATCGCTGCACATAGAATTTAATTTACTCAAAGTCGGGTGTTAGCGGCTTTTTGAGCCCCCCCCCCCTCACTCTTCGTAATTCCAAACTCTTTGAGGCGCAAACAAAACTCAAAGTGGTACAAAAAGGTACAAACGGGGTACAATCGAATCGCGTTTTGGAAATTAAAATATGTCTAAGTCAGGTGCCAGGTTCACATAGGTCCGCATAAGAGTTGGCTAGGATGTCCTTAGCAGACACCGGTGTAACTCTGGTTTTACCTGGCGCCCAGTAATTTGTTATTTTATGAACTATTTATCGTGGTGCCAATCATTTGCGCGACACCGTTCAAACGCTACAGTAGGAATAAGTTGCGTGTTAATCTGAATTGAAAAAAAAAATAAGTAATGGAGTAAAAACTTTTCTTGTTCGATGCTTCATCTCCTTCAGCGATCCGGGATACGCTGCAATCGCTCGGCCAAACAGACTCGCATATTTCAATCATACTCCCCTCGGAGAAACTGCCAGAAAACTCGAGTTTCGCATTTCTCAAAGGGTCATGTACCGTTGGGTCAAGTGAGTTATTGGAAATTGGGAAGTGCGATTGTGGCCAAGACGGCGCGGTACAGCAGTGGACGCTGTAGAAAAATACATTAAACTATGAAAACACGCTTTTGGAATTTCGCAGCCAAGTAGGTAGCCATCGGGAGTTATCTCACGAACAAGCCAGTGTATCGAAAATAATATATACGTATATATGTATATATACTATAGTGTATAAGGTTTTGCAATAATATATAGCAAATATATATACCTGTTTTACCCAACCGTTTTTGTGGTCTCGTCTTTCTCCTTTGAGGGCAGATCGAGCAAGTATTTTCAGGCAATCTCTTTGTAATGCGGTTCTACCTACTTGCGTGCGACCTCAATTTAATCGAATAATTTCTAGAGATCGAGATGGGGTACATAATAGGAGTACCGTGAGAAATGGTGAGTCTGGTAGGATTTAACGAGCTCTGATGTCCAATGCCTCTATGCATCCCATATACCTATCACCAATTCTATGCGGTGGCTCTAACTGACACGTTACCAGTAGATTCCCGAGTGGGTTATGTTTACCAGCTGGATGAATATTCGATGAGATTCGAGCAGTTCGAACAGTCGTTCGATTTCCTGTGTGATATATCGACACGGGAATATGAATCAAAATCAAACGTTCCGTGCAAAATTGTGGGCGAGGTCCGATATTCATTTGGAACGTGTTACATGTTCGGTTCGTACTTTGTGCTATTTTATTTTATATCACTTTTTGGCGATGTGCAACAGATTGGCATACGTATCATATAATGTAATGTGGCTATGACGTATCGTTTATTCAATATATATTGAACGGAATTTGAATTCAATTTATTTGATTTATATTGATCTGAATTATTCGAAACTATCGTAGGTGTTTAACAACGCCATCTGCCGGAATTTCCCGGATCTAACATTCTATGTGACTACATAAATTGTAATGGTCATTGAATTATGAGTACTCATCATTTTCTTGGTTCCAGTTTCATATAATATTTAAAGGAAATGTAAAATGTTTTTCACAGCCAAGGACGATTGCACAATTTGCAATATATTTACTTTTTATTTTAGACTATAGAACGGTTTCATTTGTTACGCATCTATTCTCTGGAAAAATGGCAACAGTGCTCAAAGGTATGTAGATCCAAAAAAAGCCAATAAATTTAACTAATATCCAATTAACAATTAAACGTTTAACATGCAGTGTTCCTGGCGTAATTTTAGCTTCGGATATTGTGGGCGACATGTTTTCAAAGAAAAATAACGTTTTACGGTAGTCCGTCAAAGAGCGCCTATAATTGGAACCTGAGAACCAATTTGTGTTATATTCGTAACGATATGTGTAATATATTCTTTTCACTGGTCAGTCTCGTAGTGATATGAGAAAGGTTATAGAAATTGCAGTATCCCTGACATATTATGAAATTTAATAAACAGGGATGGGAAATTCAATGTGAAAAAAGTTGTTGTTATTTCAACGAATGCCTAAATATGTTGATTATAACTATAGTATAATATAAATATAATATACCATATATATTATAAATTATAACTATTATCAACCGGAAGTTGATTATCCGTAGAATTTTGAATTTTAAATTTTCGTTTTTTGGAAGTAATTGTAATTATCGATAATAATCAAGATACGACGGTCACAGTTGCAATGTTTATAATTTTCAAATATATTTTTCCAAAATTTTTTCATAATACTGTAATTAAACAGAATTCAAATAATTGCTATAACAAATATAATAAAATTTCTATTCGTTAAATATTAATATCGATGAAAAATTTGAATGCAATTTGATGAATATGAGTATACATATAGATTACAGTGAAAATACTAATTTCTCTCTAATTATATTATTATCCTTTACCAAGCTGACAGTATTGAAACATACTAGAATCGAGTATAAAAAACCAATGGACATTATCACTGAACGAGAGAGTTGAAAATCTAAAAAAAAAAAAAAAAACCAAAATCCACCCTTCCATCACGATCCCCATCAGTTCAGTCAAATAATTCTCTTTCATTTACATACATTCTGTCCAACATTCCACGTCCACTTGGCACTCAACGAAAAAAGCAAAATTTTCCAAATCCGAATCACGAGCGTCGATTATATAAAATGAAAAAAAAAAAAAATTGCAAGTCCCCGAGTCTCTCAATTTCCAATACCGTTTTGTCCTATCAAGTAACGTCAGGCCGGCATCATCCAATATGTCGTCGGCGTAAGCCGTCCCCCAGCTTTACGACGCACCAATTCCCATTCCACGTCATAAACTTGTTTTCCTTCACGTACATACAGCGTAGCCGAGAGATCCAAAGGCAAGGAAGCAAGTTCGAAAGCGCCAACCTCTACGAAAACCTTCATCCTCCAAGGCGTATTCACTCCCCAGAGAGTCTCATCAAATAAAAAGGACGCTTCTCTTTTACACCCTCCATTCCCCTTGATCCCCGCGCGTCCCTGTCCTGAACCGATGAGACGTACCCATTCTCAAAGGATACACGTTATCCTCTCTCGCTTCAACTTTGCAAAGATTTTCAATTAACCTATTGCCCGGAGTAGGATACGACTGCACCACTGTGCTCTGTTGTGTCTGTACATCCGTGGACCAAGTGAACGATAGATATCCTGTGAAAACGTTCAGAGTGCGCCCGCACGTTATGACGCACACACAGACAGACTACTCGTCATTCGCTTGACGCACAGTTTACAGGGTGAATCCCAGGAAGTGATTACAGGAGGAATAGGGGGTGTATCGTGAAGCTTCAATTACCTAGTGCACTGGAGTACAGAGACTGCGCGCTGATTATACCTCTGAAAGTGTATTACTGTTACAGCAATGCTCTTTGGGTGAAACTACGTTCATCCGATATGCGACGTGGATGCGTATTGAAGGAGGGTAGCTGCCACCTGAGACGGAGGCAACCACGATGCAAATGAACGAGCTATAGCCATTGGCGGTTTTCTGCATTTGGACAGTGACGTCACTGGATCCTCTCTTCTCTCCGATTAGCTGACTTCATGTATCTCGTGTAGTCGCGTCACCAAATCAGTTCCATTTTGAGGGACCATCTCCTTACGAACTTAAACGTTAATAAGCCCCTCAAAGTGAAACTGACGTCGCTTTGAACCTGACCTTCTAGGACCCTGCGCGATCTTGACTAAAATATGATCGCTAGTGGTTATACCTCGTCTATTTGTATCGTGGGGGCAAACTAGGTAGGTAGGTAGGTGGCGTAGGCACACGGTGGCATTTCAGACACGTCAGTGATACCCGAGCGTAATCACATCATTTCCGAGGCAACAAGTACGGTAAGTTGACTTATCGGATTTCTATAGCGTGCCGCAAACGACACAGCGAACAGCAAGCATAGCGATTTGACTAGGTAATGTCGTGACTGTCTAGTCGCGTGACAGACTGTGGGA
This sequence comes from Calameuta pallipes, assembly GCA_030142375.1. NCBI lineage: Eukaryota > Metazoa > Arthropoda > Insecta > Hymenoptera > Cephidae > Calameuta > Calameuta pallipes. The sequence goes on from JARQSW010000349.1 coordinate 1,487,756, forward strand.
TAAGAGGTTTGCTTGACTTTCTGACGCTGTAGTTATACCTATAACGTATATTGTGTTGGAGCGTACTGGTACCGTTATAACGCAGTCTGATAAGTGTCAGGAACTTACCGGTGACTTTGATGTGATAAGGTAACTGTGCTCGCCAGGTATCCTGCATTTTTTTATCAGGAGCGACGCATCGATATTCACCGGCTTCCTGATAAACAACACGACTCAGGGCAAGTGGTCCAGGTCCACCGACAGGTTCCATCCCTGGTCCATGTCCCCAGCATCCGCCGTCACATTCGAGCGTAACTGCACCGCCAATTTGAACTTCCATTTTTCGTGAATCCGTGGCCTCCCCGTTGAGCGCCTCAGCTTCCGTCTCCAAGTCTGGATCATCTGGATCAATTTGAAAGTATAACTTAAGGTTAATTCCACTCTGTGAAGTGAGAAGTTTATGTCACGGTCGCCTGGACAAACAAACGTGGTTTCGTCAAGTGGCTAAATCCTCGTACGAGTAAAAGGAAGATATCGGTATATATCCCACGTGCAAGGGGTCTATTGATATGCGTGTTCACGAATGCATCCGCGTCATCCCGTGGCAAACTCTCGTCATTCGGATAATCCTCGTCGGCACATTTGAATCTGGTGCACGTACGAGGGATAAACTTTTACGGTATCTTGCCGTCGTTCTTTTCTTCAGCTTCCTGGGGTCGAGAGAGAACTCTGGCACAACTCCTCGTCCTAGTCCCAACCTCATCCTCGAGTACTACCGTCCCGCTTGGCTTCGATTTCTACTTGGAATTATACGTGTCCGTCTCTGTTTGCTTCGTAGCTAAAGCTCTGTCCACACAAGACCATGGAGTGGGGAAGCCCTGTGAGCGCTGTACGGCTCTCCTCTTCGCTACTTGGGAATCAAAGACGAATGGTGCCACAAGGGGATTCGAGAGGAGAAGTTCTTTGAGTTAGCGGACTGATCCCAGGGCTCAGCCCATTCGAAAACAAAGGGATCAAAGTGCTACAGCATCGGGACAAGACCCTTTACGCTTTCCGTTTATTTCATCGTTTGCTCGGATTTTTCAAGCAAACGGTACGGTAACGCGATAGTAAACCCAGAAAAGGGTGGAAATGGTAGTACGTGCACGATGACGGGAGAGAAGAAATGAGGGGAAGAAAAGAAAGATGCACAATGAAAATAAAAAAATAACGACAAAAGACTCTCCTACTCCGTACCCTTGTGTATTCTTTTAACAGCTAGTGAACGCAGACACGAGTCTGCAGTCATGTTTTCTTCCTGGACATAAGTTTCCGGTACTGTTCATACCTATAGTATATTCTTGCAAACTCACTCGAATTTACCGTCGACCACGCTATCCTCGGACTCTCTATAGCAACTATTGCTCCATTATCCTAGATGAGATTATCCTTGCGGCGCTTGGATATACTAAGGCAGTGCGAAGCTTGTAATCGATAATTCCACGAAGGACGCTACGGTTTATACTCCGACCATCTAAATTGCGTGGAGATTAGACGCTCGGAAGCCTACCTACCGTATCCCTTCTATCCTCCAGATCACCGGATGAGCCTCGGAGATGGTGAAGTGGTAAGGACGGACATGGATTTCAGTAGTGCGAAATCCTATTTACTCAACATCCCCTCCGCTCCTCGGCTCTGCGCTCTACGTATTAACGGAGTGTCGGCGCGAGGCGGATGGAGGGCTGGAGGAAATTTGCAAATTTTCACGACAAGGTACGAGTAATTTCCGGCTGGCCCGGTGGTTTCCGTCCCTGACAAATGACTGCGGTTTCCGGTTATCGGTAACGCTTCTGCATTTACAGACGTAGAAACTATCGCTGGAACCGTGACGCGTTTTCGACAAAGACTCAAAGACCCGATAGCGCCCCAGTTTCTCTCTTTGGATTTTCTGCCTTTTTTTTTAGTTTTTCTAACGAACCGTGACGAAGCCTTATGGAGTCGTTAAGGCCGAACAGAAAAGAAAGGAAATAAATAAAAAAAACTTGGAGAGAGGAAAAGGGAAGACACCGTGGTGTCTTTGGGGGGAAGGGAGGGGGGGGGCAGAGAGGTGCGAGAGACGAGAATGGAAAAAAGCAGAACACAAGGTGATAACAACGAACCGGCAGGATCCTTTCGCTTTTCAAGAAAAATAATACTGATCTCTTTCGCCTCCGCATAAAAATACTTCCCCCCTTTCCTTTCTTTTTCTTGCAACCATCAACCTCTGTCACTGTCTTACAGCGCGCACGCCTCCGCTTTTTTTTTCTGTATCTCTTTTTACTTTCAGCAAGGCATCCGCCAGCAGCCTTTTATTATCAACCCGCTCTTCCTCAAGACGAACTTCTCTGCATCCCGCATCCGTAATGCCATCGTACTCACATCGAATGTTGAGGAAGTAGCCGATGCTTGTGAAAATCCCAAGCATGTGTCGCGTGTAACACTTGTACCAGCCGCTCTCGGCGCGAGTAATTTTCGTGAAATTCAACCATCCATCGTCACTCTGCTCCACTGGAGGTGGTCCATTGTCTGTAACACAAACGACAGTGTTGTACGTTAATTAGAGACGAAATCGGTGCAGCTCACGAGCCGTTGCCGCGTCCTCGGATACCCTCCCCCCCCCCCCCCCTTTATTCATTCCACCCTCTGTACTCCAGTGCACACGTCGTACCCATATATATGAACGTGTATGGATTCTGAGCTTTTTTTTTAATCGCACCCACAATGCTAGAGGAAGAAAAGCAAAAAAGAAACTAGGCCGAGAAGCGATGCGAAAGCCGAGACTCTTCTCGATATCGAAAAACGCGAGATATGTATCATACGGTATGTATATAAGCATCTACCTATATGCACAATAATATACTCCATATACGTCCTTCGTATCTTTCATATATACGTATGTGAAGCCTTGCCTTGACTCTCGGTTGCAGCTGTTGGTTTTCGTCAGTCCGAAATGCTTGCGTAGAATGTAGGACAATGGGAAACACGAAAGGGGGATATAACTATAATAGTACGTGTGGATGTAGAGTATGAATGATATAAAGAAAGCGAAGAGAATTTTCAACATAAAAGTATGAGATGAACAGGAAGCGGCCGAGAGGATCGTTCGTGTATCTTATATAGTATATATAGTGAGGTACTGGACGAACTTTCATATGGCTCGAATAAGAGGATATCCTTCTAAAGGAGGGTAGAGCAATGCTGCCAAAGCACGCTCGATTGTGTTAACAGTATCTATAGCAAGTTGTGCAGGATGCCCTACCATTCTATATGAAATAGTGAGAGGCCGTGACTTGGCCAAAAAGCACGACATTTTCTTCTTCCTTTGGTTCCATTGCCATTGCGAAGGCTACTGCGAGCGTTCGGGCAATTTGGCGTGGAAACAAACGAACTGGAGTCGAATGGAGAATCGTAGTGGATATGAAGAGAGAAATGAAACTGGAAACGTTAACGTTACGTTATGCTGGTAAGTATCGCGTAGGCATACTAACGGTAAGCATTTTGTAGCATTTGGGTATATCTGAACGCCTATACGTAATTTTACGTAACAGAGTGAACTGAAAGAGGAACTTTCGAAACTCCGGGAATTGTATCGCGATATAAATATGAAATTGTATGAAGGTTTTGTTAACGCGAGGAAAGAAAGTCTTGGGAATTATCGTTGGTTTGAATTTCTGTACTTTTTTTTTTTGTTAGTAAGAAGATAATGGAAGAGGGAGTTATTTCTTTAGGGATGTCAGTGACAATAAGTTTTCACCGAGGATCCTTAACCGTAGGTCGTTCGAATGGAAAATGCGATTCGTGGCTTTTTACTTCTTTGATATGAAGCAGCTATTCATTGATCGCTAGGAGGAAAGTCGATATTCTATAGTAAAGGAATAGGCACCTGTGAATCCATGACGCCTAGAGTTCATTTCCAAGAGAACGATCGGACGAGCTGGCATGACGTCGTTTTAGGAACGTCGAAATTGAGGGTTGACGGCGGGCGTCGAAACGAATCCTGGTAATCCGGGATGGAAAAGATTTTAATAAAAGAAAAAAAGAAGAAAAAGAGAGACGGGGAGCGAATAAGACGAAATTTGATATACTGGAAAAAGAAAGAAATTTAGAGAAAGACATGAGCGTCGCCCACGTGACCTGTTTAAAAGTATATTTAAGTATTTTAATTGCAATGGATATCGCGAAACGAAAAAGCGAATTTATTCGCAATCACTCGATTGCCTCTATGAATGGAGATTAAGGCCGATCGGGCGTGATGAGTTCACGAGGCGACCGGCGCGACGCTCGACGTCGTAAAATCCAGACGCTGTCGCACGAAAGCGGAATTAATTGAATATCTTCGTAATGGGAGAACTCGTACCCTATGTCTGTAATAATAATAATCGAAATAATGGAACCTATGCATGAAATCGTATCTGCTCCGGACTACTGCCTGGATAATTTGCAATTTTGAGGTACTTGAAAAAAAAAAAAAAAAAATTGCCAACTTTATCAAGCTGTCAAGTCAAGCAGTTAAATAGTGAGATGGCATCGTTAGTGAAAAGTAAGGTAGGATTGATATCACTAAGGCGGTATTGCAAAACGACATTATTCCCAGGTGAAATATGAATAATGAGTGCGCCTCGTTTGAAACTTCTTACTCGTTATAACCGAAGGGAAAAAGGTGTAGAAGCTCGCGCATTCCTTTTGTGCAGAAACTATCCAGTAAAGTCACTACATCCATCACAGGTTTTTCAGGTAGGTATCTTAACGATAGAAGAATTTTCCAGAAGTACACCAGCTGCCGTAGCCACTCAATATAATGAAATAATAAGTGTTATTTGATGGAGGCTGTGGATGCGCAATTTCATCGATTTTACCATCATCCGCGCGGTAGGACGATACTCGGTACTCATAACTCAATTTTCTCTATCTGATGTAACCTAATTATTTAGTGCTTTGTATCGTTTTTTTTTACCATTACGTCAAAGCCCCACTTAAAAGGTTGATCCGCGCTAATATTTTAATAGGTAAAAAAATACGTCAATATCAATTCACCAGTAACGTATATATCAACATTTGATGTTTTAAAATCCATTTGCTACATTGGAAGCTCCCTCGGAACGCTCGATTCTTTTAATCCGTTTGAATGGAACAACCAACCCAGCGATTAATACGTACTCAGAATAGTATTGCAGCAAACGGTATCCTGCCGCTCGAATGGCAATCGATATAACACAGAAGCAACGAGATAGCCGGCGTAGTTGAACATAGATATCAAAGTAAAAAAGAGATTCGAGAGATAAAAAAAATTCTTTTAAATTTAACAGAGAACAAATTAAAACACACTACAACAAATTCAATGTAATTTATACGAACAATTATGTACTTTTGTCATGTTTCGCGTGACGTCACGTATTATGGAATTCGCATTGATGCGACTATTGCCAAAACGGGATGCATTTATATTATACCCATAGGAACGTCTCTGGGTATCATTGAAAGGCTGCTAGAGACGCTCTTCAGGATTGTATTTGGCAATGAAGATGACAAGTCGACGACACGTTCGCAATTCTCATTGCCGAAATATTCGTCGTGCGAAATTTCACAGAGCGATACATCCATTAGAACAAACATTAATTCCAGTTTTGCAACCGAGCGTACGAAATGTCTGGCTGTACCTAACCATTACGCAAAGCACGTTGTATATTTTGCATGTAACACATATGTGTGTGTATATATATATATATATATATATAGGTTAGTGTGTATACTGTGTATAACCTATATATATATCTATAGGTTAGTGTGGATACTGTATACTACCCCAACGTTACCACCATTGCACAAATACCAGAATGTAGGTTAATGTCGTCGGACGCTGGGTCAGAGAAGATGGTGGCAGTGGTAACGGTTAGGTACTGCTAGGAGAAAATCGTGAAATCGTAGGCACCTGCTGTGTTTTATCGAAAGCATCAAGTTTCCGGTCCAAGTTCATATTTCTCGGCGATGCAATGTCATTCTACTTTGTCACGCGTGAAATTTATCGCGTCGCTACGTGGAAACGCGCCGATCGACGCAATAGGGTAATCATCGGTTTAAGAGACAGTGACTGAGATCTGTGTAAAAGGGGAGAAAGAGAGAAAGAGAGAGAAGGCGAGAAAATTATATGTATAGAAAGAACGTCGCATGAGAATCAGCGGAAAGAGCCGAAGAAACAATGGAAAAAAACAAAAGAAAAGCATCGAAGAAAAGTAAAGGAAACTAAAAGTACCGGCAGATATAAACTTTCAGAGTTTTACGGATGCCGTTTTAAACCGCGAGCTGCGGTTGGCTGTGGTAAGAGCTTTTCCGGTGAATAAATATTTATTTGTACATATTTAGATCTCCCCGGTTACTTTTGCGTTTATTATCCAAAAACAATTTTCTCCGTCTGTTAATTTCATAGAGTTATAAGATATCTGTGTGTGTATATGTATATATATATTTAAATAAATATCAATTTCCAATTCATACGAAATGCATCCTTAAGTCAACCTGCCCCGTGCTTCGTGCAACAGTTCGTGTCTGCTGGTAGTACGAAATAATGTAATTACAGTATACCATTGAGCTAATTGAAACAGTAGTCGTAGCCATGAATGCGGAGTCGCTTCATCCATTATGAAGCTGCCGTTGGTACACCGACCGACGTATTTTGGTTTGGTTTGGGACTCTCGAGTGTTTACAGTGATTAGGATACGTGTACTCGATCTCTGCATTGAACATATAACTATTTAAACACACATACAGTATACGTGTATATTGTACGAGGCAAGGATAGAGAAGAATAAATGGCAACTCCGTATACGATAAGGGAATATCGTAACCCGCTAGTATCTTAACGTTTCTATGGAAAATAATTGGTAGCCGTCCAGTATGTGGACAGCGAGATACATTCATTCGTTTGGAATCGCCGGAAATGCTACCGGCGAACGAACGATAAATCGTCACGGTTCTACGATCGTTCCGCTGATAGTTTCAGGTCAATATACACGGATTCCCCTTTGGCGAATTCATCGAGGTTTACAGCTAACCAAATAAACGAAACAAAGAGAGAGAGAGAAACTTCGACCATTTTGCTTACCCCGTTGCCAAATTGGTGAGCTGGACGGATTGCTATCCACCTCGCATTTCAGACTGACAGACATACCCTCGACGATCGGTATACCAAATCCGGGTAATCTCGTTATCGCAAACGACGGAGTGTCTGAAACAAATATAAAAAACAATAGAAAGATTAAAATTCACTGAATAATATATTTAATATAAATAATATGTAATTTTAGAATTTATCTCTACAAGCCTCTCGTATGTTAATCTTTCACCGTAATACAGTATAGGGTTTAAACACATAACCATCAAGCCGTCCAACCAGGACGGATAGTCGGTTAGGAAGAGGGAAAACGTGGAGTTGGCTTTGTTGGGTGAGGACGAAACTGAAAATTTATTGGCAATTAGTCGAGCCGTAGAACTGAACCCGCGTAGGGATTAATGGAGAGCCAGTCGAGATTTTCCGCGAGGCATTCATTACTATTTTCCAGAAGCGGAAGTGAGCTTGAGAGCGGGAGCTCGTAGACGTCGACGCCATTAGAGCGTTTACCGGTGTTATTGCCGGTGTGGCTCGTTAATGTCTTGTCTCTGGTGACGAGCAGCAGGCGTACAGCAAGTCGAATCGAAGGGAGGGAACGAAGACAGACGATGGTGACATCGGGGGACCAGGAAATAAATCGAGGGTGCATCGAATTGCGATGGGGTTTCGTAGACGCCATGGCTGTTTCCAGGGGTCGCTGTAGACGCCTTGCCGGAAGAACCGTCGACTGTAGGACGTGCGACGACGGAGCTTCCAAGTTATTCACTCGGCGATAACAGTGCGGTGGAGAGACAATGCAAGCTTAATGAAAGCTACCCTGTCCCCTTTCCTTCTGCTCCTCCTGCATTCTATCCTCTGGCTCTCTCCCGCCCCTTATCCCGGACCCTGTATATACCAACGGCGTAAACACCAAACAAAGCGAACAATGAGACACAGAAGTGTCCCACAGACCTCGATCGCTTAATGAGAACTTTAAAGCGCCTCCGCGAACTACTGCCATTTCTGGGCTTTGAATATCCTATTTTCATTTGGAGTCGTGCCAATAAATACTTCCATTTCCACCTCTCCCCACTGATTCTGGCCAATCTGGTTGACCCTCGGGACCTCGACTTTTTACTCGTCCTGAACCCCCTTTTGCCTCTTTTACATTCTATTTCTCGCCGCGTCGCTTACTTCCACTCGTCGAGTGGTTTCTTTTCACGTGAAAAATTCCACTCTCTTATCTCCTGGTACTCGTCGATTCTGCATTCTCGCGTATTCCTGATGCCAAATGGATTACGAGTTACGGTTTTTGGGTGGTTCTGAACAAGAAGGCGGAAGTTGACGACGGAGAAATCTAATTTTGTTCTAATAACTGCTGCCTTTTACTGTGACTTGAGCTTTGTAGTTTTTGTAAAAGCTCGTCACGTCTAAGAGACATTTACGATGGATATAAGCCTTTGTTAGAATCTTATAGTAAAATATACAATATATCTACCGCTATTAGGTATTTTATTCTCCGATAATATTTTTAGCCAGACAGCACTTAATGTTACTAGTACTGCGTCATAATTTATAATATAACTGTTTAAATAGATAAAAATATTTTGCCAATATAGGGCCATTAGGGGGAAGCGTTACGCTTGATTTAGTGACCCAGTATTGAGTGCCAATATTAGAAGATTGGTCGTCGCCATTGGCTCAAGATTTCCAATTTTACAATAAATTTCTGCTCGGGCTGATCAGCTTATTGTCGGTTATTAAATGTAACAATAGTCAACTATACCAAATTCGTTCGCTAATATGTTTCATTCGAGAAACTAGCCATCAAGCATTCTCGAAAACTAATTCTGAACGCTTAACCAGGTTAAACCAACGACTAATATTATGGCTCGCTCACAGCGAATAGAACTAACTATGGCGAACATATCCGTCCATAACTGGACTTGTACTTTGTTAAATTTACCAGTAACTTGCAACTCGACCGTCTAGTAGCTTGAAAGCCAAATGCATCGTACATAAAATTTTGTGCGTAACTTTGTTATCCAAGCTCGATAACACTGCTTGAGCAAAACCGATAGACGACAAGTTCTGTCCTTTTGTAGCTACAGGTAATTCAAACTGAAACTACAAGTGCAAACAATGAATGGCCAATTGCTATACGATCGGTGCCCTTTCGTGGCTTACAAATAGTGCAACCTAACCTAACCAGAGCTAATAAAAACAAGGTATACTCGGATACAGATAATTAGTGAAGTCAGCTGTAGAATTATTTAACGAGTCTATTCTTATTTCAACAAGGATACGATAACCATCGAAAGTTTTCTCAATGGCATTTTTAAGACCTTCATGAGAATTCATAGCGCGATGAAAGTGACCGCCATTAAGTTAACCCGAGAGGGTCATTCCGGGTTAACGTGAATTTTAATTCGTCATCTCAGAAGGAGGATACCTTTGTTCGTTCTCTGAATTTGACTCAATTGCACAATTAAAGAAGGGTTATAAAATATTTATGAATCGTTATGAGAATTTTTTTTCTTTATCTTCCACCATTCTCATATCCATCTAGCTATCGTCCCTCTAGGCTTTCCCTTCTTACTCACTTGGATTTTTCAAGGGTCGGTTATGTCGATATCAAATACCATCTCTCCTTCCGGCAGGTTCGCGGTGACTCCAAGAAAATTTATTCGGTCGAGTTTAAAGTTTACTTTTACCCCAGGCGATATCCTTGGCAAAATTATAATTTCACAAGGAGATCGTCCAGGGATTCATCGATTACCTTCGGTTCCCATTTTTACTTTATTTTACGAATCTCTCTCGGTATAACACAGACGATAAGACGAATAATAGAATTTTTATTATATTTAAGAATTTAGAATTTTTATTTCTTTTTATAAGTCAATTAGAAAACAAACGAGATATTTTGAATTGATGCTACGTAAACGCACGTATCTTTAATTTCACTTTCAAAAGCCATTGCACTAAAGATCAAAATAAGCGCGTCGTACGTCATCATGCCATGTCTTGTCCTTGCAAAATGCAAGGGAAGAGAACGAGACTAAGGGCAATAGTCATCGCCTCTTTTTAATGAACTGCCGTCCCGCACGATAGAAATTACTCGAGATGCAAAGAGAAATACGGGAGAAATGAGAAACGAGGTAAAACCGCGCTTGCGCACTTGAGCGGCATACTGCAAAAAGCAGGAAACTTGCAAAAGCATTGTAGAATTACGTGTAAGCATTATTATCACTCACGTTAACGTGCATTCGTGTTAAGCCCAATAAAAGAGCTTGAACAAAAATGTAATATTCCGAAAATTAATAATAACTACGCGCACGCGACCATCCTACAATTTATGACAGGTCTTGCTTTTTCTGCTTTTTACTAAATTCACTTTTAATCCTATAAATATTTTTTTCCCTTCTTTTTAGCCTCCTCGTACGTTTTCGTTGCGGATCGTGTACGCGATTAGATACCCAATTTTATTGGAATCCTATAAACGAATACCAAGTGAATAATTGCATTAGATTCCTGAATTACAATTGGAATGAAATCCTTTTTCTGCATAATGGAGCATCTCCAATAGTTGTGTGTATATATAATACCCAGTCAATATCCAGCTGTCATATAGTTATATATAAAATTTCTCTGGTGAGTAATATTATTTTTTAACGTTCTGTAGATGATAAAAATTAAAAAAAAGTTAATTTGATCCAAAAAATTATCGAGCAGTTAATCCTCAAAATTTCATAATATCCTCCATCTAACGTGAGTGCGAAAGGGACAGACTTGTGGACATTTACGTGCATAAGACAAAGAAAGACAAACAACTGACTCTAATATTCTCGCCAGTATTGCTACCTATACTCGCACTGTTCTTTCGCATTAGCTTCACTGTGATTGTAATATTGAATCTCTTTGTAACCGTATAATATTACGAAACGTACGATAAACGTGATCTCGTGAGACGTATCAGATCTGTCATGTATGTTTGAAATGAATATGTAGTTCGAAACCAAAGACCTTTATATGACATATTACGGACGAAATGCGTAATAGCTTTGTGGTTATTTTAATGATGCCGTATAGATAAAGGATTATCGAAAGATTGCCATTGTATCGCGTTACAACACGATACGTGAATACGCGCCTTTAATTAGCTCTACAATTCCGTACAACGAAGTACCAAAACGAATGCAATAAATACATGAAACTCAAACAAAAGCTTTTGCTCCTCGTTCTGGTTTAAGGTTTCGTAGCAATTTCAAATTTCAGGTGACGCTACGAATGAGGATGTATGTAAAACAGTCAGCCAACCAGCCAGCCAGCCAGCCAGCAAGTCAGCCAGCCAGCCAACCACCGACCAAGCTAGAACACATCCAAGTTACCGTAGCTACGCGTCCCCTTCTCGTAAACATTATAATGCCGAGCTAGACAATTGTGCTTTAGAGCCGCGCGACCTGTCTTACTCTTGGCAAACATTTTCACTTCATTTCGACTGCTAATCCTAGTATAAGCGCCTTACATTGCGCGCTAGTCTGCCGTGCGGTTAACCGGGACCAACAGATAGTAGCTGTGCCAATTTCGTCGTTATATTGTTGCAGGTCGAAAATTTTCGAGTTTCCTAGAGAAATTTACGGCAGTGTATGTGGGTACATTGCTGCCTTTGCTGGCGTAAAGGGATACGTTGGAGATGAATGAGGATTGCCAAGATATTCATTGTACATAGATATACAGATAGTCGGATACGGTGTCGCACAGATATACTTTAGAGGCTGCTGCGAATTTCGTTTTTACAATGTTTACAGGCAGTACTGTAAATTCTTATTACGCGAATAGTCTTTTTAAAGGTTTCGTACAGGCTGGATAAATGAACGTATGTATGTTTAATCTGTCTGTACTCGCTACTCTGCTAAGTAAAATTCATGGTTAGTACGCACCCTCTAGAACAATGGCTGACGTTTGCGATTCGCAAGGACGGTGGAAAATGCCCGTAATAACCAAATAGCGTCTATACTGTAGGACATATATATGTATATATAGAACTGGTAACTGCGCAGGAACGCTCTTATGTAAATATATTAACACACTCCGTTAGACATTTTCGCAAATTAATTAGCCCTCCTCATTAGTAAAAGTGCAGTGGAGCGAAGGAATGAAGCACTCATTGGTGATAGCGCTATTTTAAAATATTTCGAAATAAATTGAAAAACTTGAGTCAATCTACCTATCACAAACGCATGATTACGGTCGCCGCTCAGTACGACCATGATCGCGAGATTCTAGGGGTTGAGTCGAAGTTGAAGTTGAGCAATGAAACTTTAGTCGAAGTTGAAGCTGAGCAATGATAGTTAAGTTGAACTTGAAGATAAGACGTAAAATGGAAAAAATCAGGAAATAGCTTAGTTACCCCTATCAAGTAGTTCCGAACAAACTTCACAAGGGTCTGTCAGTAGGGGTAGTTTGTGTTCTCGACCAAGAGGATCCAAGGAGCAATTATCGCTTATCGAACGGTCCCTTATCGAGTGACGACTGCATTAATAAGTTACAGCCTTAAAATGAGAAAAATAAAATGAAAAGTAAGGTGAAAAAAAGCTGTACTGCAGGTAGTAGTACCCTTCTCATTCGAATACTGGGTCAGTGCTGCCCCCTGAAGATTTTTCAACTTTTTCAATGTCTCTGTGTACCTTTACGTATTTCTTTCTTTAGTTATTAATGGTTGTCATTTGTCCTTTCTACGGGGGGATATATTTTTTGTCATTTGAATGCCATCAGGTTTCTGGATAACGTGAAAAATTTTTAATCAACAAACCAAGGTATTTCCTTGTTACGTATCTATCTAGGGACCCGTCCTGTGTCATTTCCGTGTATTTCAATTTTTCGTTCTTGCCACTCGTTCACACTACGACTGACGTATGAATCCATCGTTCAGCTTCGATAAGAATTTTTCTTAAAAACAAATCAGCGACAAACTATCGTACCTTTTTAAATCGAGAATTACAGAAATTTAAAAAAATAATTTAAATATACCTTCATTTGATAACATTGTCAGAATTGAACGTAAAATAGAATAAATAATTTATTAAATTATACCAAGCCGCAATGTATATATGCAACTGCATTGTCTGGAATTCTCTTGTACCTCCAGTCTTTGGCCTCCTTTATCTTTTCGCCCCATACAAATTTATGTACACACGCGCATATACTATATATACCCAAGGCGAAATCAAGCTGAATAAGGAAATGCATACAAACAGTAGAGAAGCGTGAACGTGGCTACAAATGCATGTTGTTTGCGTTTTCGAGAAATCTGTCAAAAGTTACGTGCTGCTTGTCGATTCCAACCGTGCGACAACTTTTAAGTTTCGCAGTTTGTTTTTTTCCCGTACTGATATTATTCCGTAGCTTCCGTAGACAGTTATCAAAGATTAACGATAAATGACGACACGTGTGAAGTTGTAAACCTCTTCGTCGCACGATTCGCCATTTTGCGTGCGAAAAAGTATCTTGCTAGTTAACTCAGCCCAAGCTCCCGGGTTAATCTTCACGAAATTGACAAAGCTTATTACCCTAGTCGGCCCTTAACATCTTGTAGCTTGAGCGCGAGTGACAGAGTGAGAACGACTATTAACGAGAGCGAAAGCGAGTGAGGGATACAGAAAGCGCGCATAAACCGTTTGTCAAGCAAGAGACTCTCGTGAACGTGCTTAGCCAAAACTCAGGGATGTTAAACTCTCAGGAAAAATTAGTGTCTCGTTGGAGAGAAGGGTCCGAAAGCGTGAGGGTGTACAACTCGGGACATTAATGCCGTCCCGAGCGAGGGGAATAAGCTACCCCCTCTACGCGTCGGCCTGGCTTGCTTGCCACCAGTCGCCACTGCCGGTCGCCCCACTCCCGCTTCCTACTAGCTCCACCCCGGGACGGCATTAATGTCCCGCAGTGTACAGCGGTGTTAAGGGATGAAAGGGCAGAAACTGTGAGAGAAGTGAGGGGCAGGATGGGCAAAGGGCTTAAAGTTTTCAAACTTCCTCGGACAGCCAAGTTCACTTTGACGTGACTTGTACTTTCGGCTTTAGACCATTTTTGGCTACTGCTATTGATTTTGATATTTTAACGAGACATACGTATACGACTGTTTGCGATACGTATACTTTATGTCTGTGTTATGTATACTCATATATATACCTATATCAAAAGAATTATTAATTTCAATTTTTTTTTCTCCCAGAACCCCTACGAAATCCCACATATCGATCTAATTTTAAAATGAAATTGGAAAATTTGTAAGGATCGCATCAGACGGATAAAGGAATGAGTGAAGCGAAAGGGAAAAGGATACGAGGAACAAATTATTTTCACACGTAACATGCGAGTTCGAAGAGAAAGAGAAGAGGAGTGTGAGAATGGAAGAAGAGGTAAAAGAATAAAAGAAGAATGAAGCCCAAGTAGAAAATAGCGTAGTCGAACAAAGATGTTTATGTAACCTAATTTTCTGGCTGATTGGAGCCCGGGCTGATTCCCTTCTCCACCCTTTCTTTTTTCTTTTCTTTCTTTCTTTTATCTCTCCATACAGTTTGCTACCTAACTGCGTCCGCGTCCCGCCCTTCCCGTTCATCCTTCCGTCACGGAATTTTATCTTGATTTAAAGGGAAGCTGCTTTTGTTTTCTTGTCGCGAAGACAGAGTTTCGTGTACGCGCCGGGCAAATACTTACCCAACGCTAGGAAAAATCAACAGAGTGCCGACGCCTGACGTTGGTGGTTTGCGGCGAGATAAAAAACGTTGTTTGTTGCCTCATTGCCCAGGGGTAACTGCTGTCTACAAAAAAAATTGTATGCCCAACGCGTCCTATTACTAGTCTCGTTCTGTCATTTCCCACGAGATGTCACTCGCGGTTATGGCCATTACTGTCAGTGGTATTCTCATGGACACAGGCCCCTTTTCCTACCCCCAGCAATTTCTTTGACGCTTCTGCGTCGTCTATCCTTCACCGCCTTGGCGCTATCTTCCGACAGGCTGGTTTTTGATTGACGTTGGTCAACACGAGGGACCTTATATCTGTATCCCCCCAAAGGCTGATCCGCAGCATCTTCCGATAAGTTTTACAAAAAAGTAAGATAACGACTAGATATTAACTCGTGACACACTTGCTTATCGGTATTCCGAGGAGAAAATTCTCGCGAATCACTTTCACAAGATTTAATAAAATAGAAGATAGAAAATTGAGTCGAATGCGTAAATAGAAATTTTCCAATGCAAACCGAGACTGATGAATTTTTTAGTGTTCCGTGACCGTCCTCACAATATTATCGTTTTTCCGTCTCACGAAAAATTTACCGAAGAGCCGAACGAAACGATAGAAGCAGGACGGAAGAGGCTGGGAGTAAGAAAAAAAAAAAAGCGTAGCATCACGTTCCTACGTTGCTATGGGAATTGGCCCCTTTTGGCTCGGGGACAACTTTTGCTAATCCCACTTTATCCGAAGTAATGCAACTTCGCCTTTTCCCTTAGTTCTACGCGAAGGAGTACGTACGTATACGTACTGAACTTTACGTACGTATCCTTGTTACCGGAAGTACGTAGTTTCCTCTTTCTGGATGATAACCAGTAACTGTACTTGGGCTATAGATATATACACCATCAAGTACCGTAGGTAAGTCTTCGCTTCTCTATTCTAAACTATTGATGCAACGTGAAGACAGGAGAGGCCGAGCCTCGCGAATCTTCCTGCAGATAGCGCCCCCACCGTCTCTTAACAAGGAAGGGCAAGGAGCAAGCTGTCGCCGATGTCCCCAGAAACTCTCGAAGCGAAGCTTGTAAATCAATTACAAGTCCCAGTGCGGGATGCCTCGAGAAATGGCACGTAGCATCCTCTAAGTTTTGGGGGGACTAGGGGGGGTCACTGACGTGATCGGGAAACTCATGCACGAAAGTCTTACTTTGTCAGAAATTGCCAACTGGTTGAAGGCCGAATCGCCAACAGGAAAACTGTACCGATCGACGTAAAATTCCCATTGATCGATTATCGATTATTTTTTACACCAACTTCCTTGATCGACACTGACAATTATTTAGAAAAAAAATTCCTATCTGGAGGATGAGTGTTGAATAATTGATTGGTGTCTATTAACGTATTAAGACCCTTAAGCTTCTTTCGAAGCTCTTATCCGATAATGATGAAAACTTCAATTTCCGCAATATCTCTTACCCGACAAAAGTTAGCAAACGCTTCGTTGAGGTAGTCATCCATGACGAAAGCACTTTCATGACAATGGTTACTATAGAAAAGAGAAAAAAGAAATCTGCCTCGCTTCAAATATTTTTACCCGTTGAATAACGCAGAGAAGAATAATAGAGCTTTTGTCGATATCTTTGCGAAGAGACAAATATAGCGGGGATGTCTTAAAGTAGGCAAAAATAAAATCTGCTACCGTCGGTAGAGCAAGTACCTTTTATCGAGACATAAGCGTCTGTATAAAAAATATATACGAGACGAAAATAAAGAATAAGAAACTTTGGTATAAACATAAATTCATTTAATTTTCTCTCGTTAATTTCCCCAATTAGTAATTTTCCCAAAATTCAATGAAACGAGGTACAACACTTTGACGTAGTACCCGTCATTAATTTGCAGAAACATATTCAGAGCTGACAACGATAACACATCGATCGACGAGATATTCAAGAGCCCCTAAAGCATGACAATACAGAATAACATTAGGAGAATAACGCGCGTTAATAACGTAACAAACTATCGAATCAATGAGATAAATGAATATTAATACGAATGAAATATCACGAGAAAGGAGAATTAATTACAGTGAGTAACCTCTTGTATTAAAACAAGAGGATGGTACGTATTTGGTATTTCCATGAAGCGACAGGTTCTTGTTAAGACGTCGCAAACGTTAACTACACACAGTAGGTAGGAAGGTACATTAGATTTGAATATGATTGATTTAGAGTACGTATACGGGAACGTGAATGGGTGAAATCCGTATTCAGAGGCGCCTAGCTTCATCTTCTTAAATGGATGCAAATCAAGTGACGTAACGCCTAGACGTTTCAAGCCTCACAATCAAAACTCCTGCCTGAGGCGAAGTAAAGTGATATAACACAGGATTGGATTGTGATCTCATAATATACATGTACTGTGACGTAATCTCGGTTGAACCTCTCAAAGAACCTCACATGCGACGGCAATGACAAAACTGGACTCTTTCTGGTAGCGAAACTCGACCACTGCCTAAGCCAATCAGCGATTAGTCATTTCCCTTAGATCCAATACCCTGCATCAGAACGGGTCCTCCCGTACAGCTGCTAGTCCTCCGCGTTCAGGGAAAATTTCCTCAGGGAAGAATTTTTCATCTTCCTCAAAAATAAAATTACTCGGAACGCCGATCCGCAGCTGATCTATCGATCCCAGTCCTACGACGGTACAGTTGAATCCTGATCCATGACGGATGGTAACGATTGATCGATTCTCAAAGAAAGAATGATAATAAAGATAACAGACGCAGTATGAGTCCTGTCACCCAGTAGTTACTGGTCTAGTTTTTCTGAACTTGGGGTGTCGTAAGACCTTGTATAACTCTGTGTCCACATCCTACGGGCAAGCCCTTTGGCTCTACCATTGCACTCATCCTCTCCTTTCTCCTAACCCAATGTCTACACCAGTCAGCTGTACTTGCCAGGCTTGGTTTTGTATTCTCGAAATCCTCCGCCATAGACAAATATACCATGATAAACAACTCGGTCTTTGAATTGAATATTCACCCACGCCCTCCCCCATGTTCGTACGTATAAGAGATATTCATACAGATTCGCCATAATCACCCAAAGCGATTTCTAAAACATGGTAATCGTGTTTTTTTATGGTTCGAATTAGACTTTGTTTACCTGGCTGAGTATATGATCATTGTCTTCGGCTGGTAACTTCGTAAGTGCTTTGATCTATTCTGGATCTTGCTGTTTGAAGGGAGACCTTAGCAAGGTTCATCCAATGGAGCCATATGGGTTAATGGTGTAGATGAGATTTTCAAAAAGATCATTCAGTAAACGCTACGTTACAGTGTGTGTGTATATATATATACCATATATATATATATATATTGCTCTTTCAATTAAAGTTAACGAATATCATTTCCTTCGTGAATATCTGCATTTGGCTCAGTAACTATATGATACTAAAAATGAGATGGTGCTGACTACGAACCAATTTCATCTGCTTGAAAGAGAAGAGAAATTGGCGTCATTCATGACGGGCTACGTGGCTTCACTTTGTAAAAGATACCAACGTAATTATTGGTATCTCTTTCAACCGTGGAATAGGTACATTCAGTTAGGTACTGGCTCCAACCGTAAACCCTCTCGCAGCTTTTCACTGGAAGCTTTCTGCTTTTTTTCTTCTTTTACCTCCTTCGCTCTCTCTTATAACGATAAGCCTTACGTCGCGTGGCTTTTAATTATTAGCACGAAGATACCTAACCTTTATTTCGTGGGTATCATTTTTCTTGTGTTTCGGCGATCTTCCCTTTACGAGAAAGAGCTGATTTCCTTTTGGGGTAAAATCATCTTTTTTTTTTACCTGTCACGAAGAGGCAGTCTTTCGACGACTATTCTCTCGCAGTCGATTATTTATTGAGCTCCAACGAAAATCGAATGCAACGAAAAACAGTGATGGGATAAAATATATGTTATTTTATTATTTTACTGTCACAGCAATTGCGATATAAAAATAATTTTTTTTCATTGTACGTTATTGATATCGCGCGCGAGACGTATCGTAATGTTCAATTTGATCCATGACGATAAAATATGAATTAATACAGTAAACAATAGTGGTTGGTACTTTCAGTGACTTTTCGATAAATGTTAAATATTCGTGCATTGGCTGCATTTCCAATATATGGGAAATACTTATGGTACACACTGTAGAGTTTAAGTGGTCTGCAAACGAGAGAATGAAATATTGCAAGTTAAGAGATTTTGGTATTTGAGTAAAAAATTGTTCTCGCGCACCGTTGGGAGACGCACTCAACGACTCTGCTGGGAAATATTTCTATCGCACGAGCTACAGTCCTATAATGTGGAGTCACGCAGGCAGGTACGAAGGTTCAACTAAAATACCAGACAAAATGGGGTCAGTAAAATCAACAACCTGTTGATATTTGGCTGACCATTGCATTTAAGAAGTCGAGAACGTAACTGGGGAAATCGCTTTAATTACATTTAATTACATCCGACCATCGTCCTCTGCGAAGGTATATACATATATATACGCAAGTGTATCCCAGTTGATACCTCTAAATATTGAATTGCCTTCGAGCACCTCCGTACTTACTTTTTGCTTTAACCAAATTGCATTTACTTCTGACAATTTTTCCGATACACAAATATATGTATGTATATATGTATATATTCGATATATTTTAAGATCACGAAATATCGGCTACTCCGAAAGAACGTGTCGTGATATTAATTTAGTTGAAGTAAATATTTTATATTTATATCGCGAATTGAAAATGCATTGAATAAAAAGGTAAATGTTTTTCTTTGACAGGGTAGAGATCGTTGTTACCAACCGAGAATTTAACTCGAGAGCTAACACTGCTTGTTCGAAATCAATTACGTTTATTGCGCCCATCGCGAAATGGTAAGAGAGTGGGTACCTATGAAGTTATGAGAGAAGTTCTGTCGCGACTTTGTTAAGGAAATTCCTGGTCGGTTAAGTCCTGGCAATTTTCAAAACATCGGCCTTATCGGTGCATTTTGCATAATTAAGCTATTTCGCGTAACTAGCCAGGCTTGAGTCGGAAACCTCTTGGAAAATGAGGCGGGAGGGAGAGGGGAGGAGGATACTGAAAATATTACGAGGACGTAACAATTTTAGCTGTCTCCCTTACGTATATATTAGATATCTTAGCTGCTGAACTGACGGTTTCCATTAATAGACTTCTTGTATTCCTTATATGAAATACGTTTTTGTAGCTTCGTCAAACCTTTATCAGTAAACTTTACTTGAGAATTGATCAACCGTTATCTTCCGTTACAGATTAGAATCGAGTGGAAGTAAAATGAAATTTTGATCGAATTTGCTGTTTTTGAAAAAGAAAGATTTAACTCAATGCTGACGTAGTTCTTGCACGAACGGACTCATCTGTACATATGGTCGATAAAGGAAGACATGAAAAATGGCGATAAACGTGATGAGCCTTCGTGATAAGACAAGTGGGTCATGTGTGTAGTCTACGTTCCACATGTACATATGCACGTAGATATAGACACAATATCCGGCACTCTTATGACATCTGGAACTTTTTAAGGCTTTGTCGTTCGATCTTGCAGAAAATTTGCGCATTCAGGTGTCGAAGAGTGCTCGCGCCATATCCTCGGCATAACCCGAACACGAATAGATTTGCCAAAAAAAGGGACTGAAAGAGAGAGAGGAGAGGGAGATAGAAAGAAGCTGTAAGTGCAAGGAAGAAAGAGAAAGGAGGAAAGAGGTATGCATAAGAAGGAGAGGGGGGAAGAAAGTGGAAAAGTATGGGCAGAAAAGAATGTCGTTCGCACCCGGGCGATTCGCACGTTCGCGCGATATTCCGGAAATGTCCTGCCCGCATTGCACGCTGAGCGGAAGGAGGCAATTCGTCTGGAAAATGCGCGTCTTCTGAGTATTTCGCGTTTCTCCACTTTTCGCGTCGTTAGCCAACCCTGGCCTTGCTCGCGTTTTTTTCTTTCGCTGTTTATTCTGCCTTTCCGTTCGAACGCCCTGATTGCACGTATTAGGAATGACAGGTGAGAGAACGGGAGACACTGGGAATATATTAAATCAAACCGAATTAAGCAATGTGCCAGCGGTGCTTTAACAGCAGCGAAGATTGGATTTCGTGAACCCTTAAGGGATACAGTATTACAAGAGATGATTCTAAATGTCAGACATACTTATATACAGGGTGTTTGAAAAATAGCGAGCATCACTAATAGGGTTGAATTTTACGGAACAAATTTTGGAAATACATATACTTGAACTATTTATAACGCTTCATATGAAAATTTGAATAGAATTAATTTTAAAGTTTGCATTTATTAGCGTTCAAGTGGATAGTCCGTCGGACATCACATAGATGGCGCCTCTATCGCCAATCACTCGCTTAATCGTTAATCATACTTATTAACCTGAAAATAAATAGTCCTTATTTTCTCGATATATTCTAAACCGTCTTTCTGATTTGGATCAAAAGCAACGATAGGTTATCCAAGATAAACTTATCGATTCGATAACCCTCCCCACGCGAAAGTTAGAA
This sequence comes from Calameuta pallipes, assembly GCA_030142375.1. NCBI lineage: Eukaryota > Metazoa > Arthropoda > Insecta > Hymenoptera > Cephidae > Calameuta > Calameuta pallipes. The sequence goes on from JARQSW010000349.1 coordinate 1,509,142, forward strand.
CCTCCCATAAGTATCAAGAAATGCATAAAGGTCTAAAGGGAAGATGTAAATCAAGGATATTTCGGTCCCTTGAGAGTGGGTTAGGTATACCGATTATCCGAGTTATAAGGTAAGAGTTTCGTGGCACCTCGTTTAGTTAATGGAATCGCTTGGTAAATCGTCGAGAAGGTTAGAAAGTCAAGGAAAACCTCGGCGTGCGACTCTAGTGATTATCCAGCCTGAGAGTTGGCCGATCACGAAAGAATTAAAGAGGCGAAATGCTGTATAATGGGTTCAACCGTATTAAGCAACCTCCCTTTAAGCGTATAATCTAGAGTTCCTAGAGAAATGGGCAGGCTACGTCGGTAGGTCTGTAGGTACTACTTGCATCCAGGAGACGAATGCGCCTTCGAGTGATATATAACCGTGGTCTCGAGAGAGAAAGAGAGAGAGAGAGAGAGCGAGAGAGAGAGAGAGAGAGAGAGAGAGAGAGAGAGAGAGAGAGAGAGAGAGAGAGAGA
>JARQSW010000349.1:1509740-1569494 GCA_030142375.1 Calameuta pallipes
GAGAGAGAGAGAGAGAGAGAGAGAGAGAGAGAGAGAGAGAGAGAGAGAGAGAGAGAGAGAGAGAGAGAGAGAGACAAGCCCATCCACAGAGCCGGTGCCGTTTTTGTTCCTGCAAGAGTTAATCCCCGCGGCGGCAAGTTTCCTTGAAAACTGCCTGAAACTCCGGTGCACTAGCTATCCGGGACTTTAGCAACGTTGGAAGTAAGTAGCGAAAAGAGGTGTAGAGAAAATAAACTACGTCGCATAATACACAGGATGGTACATGCATAGTTTAAGCGAGGAGTTATTCTCGGAACCACCGCGCCGGTAGTACACCTTATACATTTCCTCCGCTCGCTTTCGTGTCCTTCCGTTTCTCCCCGACCCTGATTAAATTTATATTTCAATTCCGATTAACGTTTCAACTAAAATAGTATATGGAAGGAGAGCATGTGAAATACTTGGACACCCTGTCCTTTGTGCAGCCGGTATCGGTCTCTGTCGGTTAGTGACACGGCGTGTTCCCTTTTATCTCTCTCCCTCTTCCTCTTCTTTAGGAATCAAGGCGAGGACACACGGCTTCCTGACTATCTGAAAATAGCGTCGTCCCACTAAGCACCAAAGGGAACTGCCTCCTTCGTGCAGTAAAGTCGCGCTATTGTGATTGCTCAACCACTGAAAATCGTCCGAGCGCTAGCAGCGCCGCCAGCGGCACTACGTGCAGTTGGACGTTCGTTTAGCGAACAATGAGAGTCAGGCTGCTATAACGTTGCAGCGATTTTGTCCTTTCGCTGATTAGAGTTACCCTCCTTGCGGTATGGAGTAAAAGTGTCAAACTGGACTTACATTGTACGTCGAGGAGGATGCTGGCGTTCAGAGGCGTCGCAAGGGTGACGTGTCGCGCGACGCAGGTAATCGTCGCGTTGTGATGTCCGCGAAGAACCTTAAGATGGGCGCCGCTTCGTCTGCCAAGGGTGGTTGGTAAGATTGTCAGATTGTCCGGGGGTTGCTGTGGACTGTCGAGGGTGGCTGGTGAGAGTGTCATACCCCAAGCGAGAACGGGTGGTGGATTGCCACCCTCAGCGGCGCATTCCAAAGTCAGTTCAGAACCCTCCTTAACGGGGACGAACTGATTTCCTGGATCTAAGCGACGGCCATCTATCAACAGATACGTCCCCCGAGGTGCCTCTGGAACAGAAACAATAACAGCTTTTTCATTTTCGAAAGTACCACGTTGAAAAATCACTGAAGATCTTACGGATCGCCTAAGGAATCAAAAGCAAAGGTTCTTTGAATATGATCGCAATCTTAAGTCGAGACAGCTGTGTCCAAGTTGAAATTTTGTCCCAGGGCATTTTTTTCTAAAGTATTACAAAAAATGTAATAAGCATCCAGTATATATACATATATACCTCAGTGTATACCCAAATGCATAATTACTTAGTTAGTATTCAGGTTGGTCTGAAAACTCCATCTTGGATTTGCTTTCAGCTATCGTTATATAAATCACTTAAGATGCCTGAAAAAAGTTTTCCAGTTATGTTCTATGGATATTATGAAAACCAGCTATTAAATTCCTTCAAGCGAGAGATCGGCGAAATTTTATTGAAAAAAAAAAAAAAAATCAAGCGTTACGTTCATCAAACTAGAACAATGAAATCTCCCACTCAGACTGGATTTTTCGAATTGATCCAGAGTCGAGAAGGTAAATTAAGGGTCGGAACCACCAATATCGTTCCAGTGTCGTTTTACGGATTACTCCTGAAACTCGGTCAAACTTTCCGGTATCGTTACGTATTCTCAGTGTTGACCACCTACAGACCCACCTCCAGTTAGGGCACGTAGATAAGACCGCCATACTAAGGAACTTGAAACCAGTAGGCCGTCCACTTTGCGCTCTGAAAAGCCCGCAACAATAACTGGTTAACTGGTTACAAGTCCCAGAGGATGGTGCCCCTTTACTCTTAGCCAGTTATGCCAGGGCTCGAATTTCCGTCTTAGACCTAAATAACACACTGCTATTTTACGTATAGCTGGAGAAGCTGCTATTTACTTGTTTATATAGTATATACTCGAAAATTGAAAATTTCGACTGTCTAGGTAAAGTCACACTAACAGATGACCACAGTCCACGACTTCACTTTATTTCGTAATAAACACAAAAAGAAACAGCGCCATTCCGCAAATAAGACGCGAACGAACTTTGTTTTCCGTGGTCTAGCTGGCTTGCGCTTTTACCCCAAGTAATTTCATTTCGGATTCTCTTCATCCCTGCTTCTAAACCCTCCCCACCTTTATTCCACCATCCACAGCCATATTCTCCCTTCCCTACGAAACTCACCCACTCTGTCCTATAACCATTCTACGTATACGGCTGCATGACCTATACCGGCATCCCTTGTTCGATCCATCCGATCTAGCGTTTTCATTAAAATTTCCCGCGCCACCCCTCTTTCTTTGCTCGAGACTGGTCGCTTGACTGGAAGTATCTTGATAAATAGAAAGGGCCACTAAAAACAGTGATAGATGGTCACGAAAAATGGTTCTAGAATTTTAGTAGGTATTCTATTATAAGGTTTCCAGATAAACGTAAGAAAAATGCTAATTCGTTGCTGCAGGACATTTCTTTTGTCCACCTGTTATATCATTGTTATAAGTAATTCTCATTTTTACGTGAAATAGCGCGCGCAAGTAAATTACTCGAGTTACTAAAAATATGGCAAATATAAATTGGTCAAAGTACCTCAAGTCTTTTGTACCCATTACGATAATACTTATTTAATGAATTATAAAAAAAAAAATAAAACAACGTAATATCATAATGTCGAGAATCATTAATATCTAGACGTATCGTTAAAAGGAAAAGGTAGTATGTATACGTATACATATATACACATATACAAGGGTGAACCAAAAAGTTGGTCTCTTTCGAGGGATTCTCGTTAATCGTAAGAAGTCGCACGAAATCCAGGATTTCGAGGCTTCGCGGTCGCGTTGCCAGGACGACCTCGTTACTTGGACTCGCAATAAAGATCCATAAGACTGGGCTGGATCTTAAATCGAGAGATTTCAAAGCGACAGAGGATTATTGTGCGGCGTGAGTTTGCCGGGAGTAGAAGAAATTACTCGGAAGATAAGAACTATACGGAAGAAACCGGAAGGAACGAAAATATGAGAGGAATAAATGGTAGCGAAGAGAGAAAGAAAAAAAATCCTTAGCGGCACAACGATAAGGACGATACGAAAGAAATTCCAAAAGGTCTGGAAGAGTGGTAGAGAAAAGTTATGATCCGTACTGAAATTCCGACAACCGTACAGCAGGTGTTAATACGGAAACATAACGTGGAAGCTGCCCTCGTATTCCCAAGCTCTCAGGGGCGCATTTGGCGCACGCGGCGCCAGGCTGAACCCCCCTTGGGCAGCCCCCTAACCCTGGGCGTTCAGTCGGTAAAATTTCATAATATTCGACCCACGGTCTTACAGTCACGAATATTCAAAGCATTGCAGAGGATATCTGTCCGGGTAGAATTACCCAGTGCTTTACGCCTCGTAAAATATTTACGATGTCAGTTGGAATTGGCAGTAGGTAGCAAACGCATGTCGTTCTTCGGTATAATTCGCTGGATGATAAAGACTGGTAAACGGCACGTGGTTCAAAGTAGCGACTCCGTGCTTCCAGTATCCATGCAAATTTTACACGTTAGAAAGTTTGATATTGATAAAAAAAATATCCGATCATTACTCAATACTGTTTGTACAGTTATATAAGTACTGAGGATACGTCTAGTTAAAGGTACAGTAAAACAGACAGGCTCGATCTAAAATTCCGTTAGAGAGTGTAGCCGCTAAAACTTTTGAAATTGGCGCCATGGGAATCGGTAGACGAAGCGGAAGTGAGAGGTATCACGTTTACTTAAATCCTGAACTCCACTTTCTCGCGGGTTTCCGGGAATTTTAAGTGGTGTGGCTAAGCGTTCACCGAGAACTGGAGCATCCAACAGTTTTACATTGCCGTTCGGAGAAGAATGTTTTTCCCAAAAGTTAGCCGGCCAGGAAGGGATAACCTAAATGGAGAAGGAATTTAGTCAACGGGATACTTCCGGTACTAGCTTTGACTATCGATTTGCAATTAAGCACAGCCGCCACTTTAGAACAAAGCATACCACCAAAAGGGTCAGCCCAGTTCACTGTCCATTCCGTTCGCAATGAAAAACGTCCAACTGGCAAACGTGACTCTGGAACTCGCAGTAAAATAGAATATATTAAAAAAAAGGTCTCTGAAAGACCCATTCACAATCATGCAATTCATAAAAAAAAAAGTAATTTAATAAATATGTATATATCCCATAGCAGTAATACTCCTTTCGAAGAATGTCAGTTGTAAAGGTAAAAGGGTGGCTATCGATAAAAAGTGGCAGTAAAGAGTAAAACTCGATGAAATCCATAACGAAGTGGCTCTCGAAATGGTAACCGTAACGGGCATGGGAAACGGGATGAAGTGTGCCTGAAAAACATTCGCCATACCAATCCAATCGGGCGTGGAACTCCAGAACGATCGACTGTCTGGGCGATGTCTCTTCCAATAATCATCCGGATTGGTTCCAGCGGCCCAATAAATAGACAAGATTTAGCGACGTCCAAGTCTCCCTCTTCGTCACCCATACGTAGCCATCCTGATACCTCTTGCAGGAATGTAGCCGACCCCTGTCGCTGACTTCATAAGACCACACGCATCACTGAGTTCAATCGGGTTTGCCATCGTCGCTGTATTTGGTGCGGAAAGATTAGCTAGCTTTTTCCTCTCTCTGTCTCTCCCTCTTAGAAGTCCGAGAGGCGTATACTTTCTATTCAGCCGATCCAGCTAACCTTCTATTTGCCTCGCACGTACGCGTCTACGACCCTCACCTTTTATATATTGGGCCTTGGCTATATATAAGAACCCGGTGGTACCTCTGTCATCTCAGTCCATTAATACACATTAATCTATGCTGACGTTACACTTTTCTCGTATTACGTCTACGTCGTCGACGTTTACTCCCAGTGAGCGCGAACGGGAATTTCTGAGCAAATCTTACGATGCTGTGTATAGATAGGCAGTCGTATTCACGAGTAACAGATCCTGTCCAGGAGACTCGTTTACTTTGAAAGACGTATGAAGATGGCCCCTTTCAAAAGCTATTTCACTCGTGGACAGATTAAAGGTTGGGAGCAATGACTTTACAGTGAAAAGGGTGTCAACGACCTATCTTCTGCCAATTGACAATTTCCCGTTCCAGGGACCGTACTTACGTTAGAAATGAGGGTGGGTATACAGGTACATTGTAAAGGGTAACTTTGGTATACATATATATATATATGTATATAGGAAGGTCATATTAGGAACTCTTATACGACGAGACTCCCTTCGTGTGTATTTACCATATCGTATGGATCTCCTAAGTCCTTGGTATACCAAACGTTCCTTACGTGTACTTGGGTTGAAAATATTGAAGCGTAAATTTTTAAGGGAAAAAAAAAAAAAACACCATTAAGGACCTACGTAACTTTACAACGAGTGGCATTCGAATAAATTTAAAATTTCGGCTGTGACCCGTCAAGTAATTCAACTCTCGATGTCCCTCGAATGTCTTTGAAATGTCCCTTGTGCTCCTTTCCCGTTAAATTTCATTCTCAATGGGCCGGTAGCGGGTGGTTAGTTATACATAGTAGGTGTAATAGCTGCACCCCCCACCAAACGAGAATATACGTCACACTCTGTCCTGCCTTCACTTATTAAGCTACTTACTTCACTCTCCTCCTTCGACACGCGCTTCTTACTATAAGTACTTTCTACACCCTCCGTAAATAACACACTCGTCTACCGGGGTTTTTCGCGAATAGCACTTAGCCTAATACCAGTAATCAATTTCAATGAGGGAGCGGAAAGACTGAAGTGCCTTGACGGTCTAGGGGTTAAACACTTATACTGAATAGGGCAGTTATTTGTGCTTGTAAAACGAGGTAAAAATTATCCGGCTCCTATACGTTAAGAGAGTGTTACTATATGCTATAGAGTCGCGTGTATCTGATTACTGATTACGATTAGAGGAGATATACACCCCTACTTGATTATGGACATTTCACAATATATATATGTATATACACATATATATTCACCAGGTCATTGATCTTTCGTTAAACATCATTTTACGTACATCACTTTTGAGTATAGTCCAAGGAACGCAAGAATGGATTTGGTACGTAATAACGTATTATAGCATTGAGCGTAGAAATATAATTTCTGAAAATCCGGTGAAAACGCAAAGCGTTTTGTCTTGCCGCCAATGGAAATATCGGTGAGCGAAGAACAAGACAAAATATCGCCGTCTCCACAGTTTCTATCTTTTTTTCGCTTTTTGTTTTTTCCCCCTCGACAGACTCGGAGAAACCAGAAGCGTCGCGTAAATTTGTGTCATATTAAATACGAGTTTGCGCTACGTAAGAATGTCAGTGAGGACAGAGGATTGTAAGATCTGATTTTATCCAGAGGGTAATGCTGGATACGAAGAACAAGAAAATCAGAAATCTCAAGATTAATTCAGTACACTTCTTTTTATTATACTTTTCTTATCATTCAAGGGAGGGGCGTGAGGGTATTCTTTGAAAATGCAAAACTCTTTCGTTTCCTCGTCTATATATACGCGCACTGAGTCCGCTTTACCAAGGTCGACATAGAATAGGAGAAAATTGCTACCCCTCAGAACGTAGAGATTGCTGATTACAGAGCACAAAAGATAAGCTTATTTCCAGTGGGGTAAAAAGACGAGATTCGCACGTCTTATTTTTATTCCCGCTACCAGTTGATTTACTAAGCATTTGATGCCGTGCTACGTTAACAATGTCAGAAAGTGAGGTAGGGTGCGAGTGACCGAGCGACAAAAAATATATATAACATCGACCTAAAGTAAAATCGCGATAACTCCTCCGCCCAGAATAAAGCCAGTTCGATCGCACGCAAGTCAAACGAACGGTGAATTAAAAAGTTTAGCTGAAACATCAAAATTTTATTTTCCCTTAAAAACAGTAAAGTAATTAACCACCCCGCATCGATTACAAACAAACAGTGTGGACAGTGCCTAATCGTCATAATTAATTTCGCAACAATAGTTCCGAGACCCGAAAAACTAGTACTGCCTGAGAAAAAAAAAAAACGGTGTGAATCCTATCTTGAAAGGACGAGGGGAAAAAAAAAAAAATGGGTGTAGTAAAAAATCCACCGCGACACTTTATCACTATCTAAACGCTCGAGAATATTGCGTTCGTTTCGACGAGTTACGGCATCGTCTTTTTACGTATCCCCGAGAGGAATCTTCCAGTCGACACGAGGAACGCAAAAAGGAAGGGTGGGCTGTTCTGCTCAGAGGCGGCAGCGCCGCGTCAGAGTGGTTCAACGTTTGGGATGGGACGGCTCGTGGGGGTCTGGAACTACGAAATTTCACCCTTCGGCAAACCGATAGGCAGACATGGCGATGGATGAGATGCTAACGAGACGCGAAACGATCGACTACTGCATCGACAGCCTCCGTCAAGTCAGCCGTGAAATGGTTTTCCTTTACAAGTGAAACCGGCAAAGCTTTCGCAGCGGCCAGACACGCGAAATGCATGACGATGGGATTGCCCGTTCCAAGGGATTAAGGTGTTCAAAGAGTAGCCCACGAAATTCTTCACACTAGTTTCCTTTACGAATCGCCCGCAAGCGCAGTCTCCTGTATTTTTACCGATAAAGACATACCGGAAATAGTATTCCTTGTACAGAGTAAATAACTGCCGGAAAATGCATATGAAAAAGAATATACATTAGATAATACACTATATGTATATAGTGTATATGGTACATATACGTATATTCTTTTTCATATGCATTTTCCGGCAGTTATTTACTCTGTACAAGGAATACTATTATATACAGAATACCGGAAAATAGCCACCTATCTTGCGTCACTTTAAAACTGATATTTTTATCTAATTATTAAAATCCACTAAATTACCATTTAAAGGTATTATTGATACTATTGATTATCGAATAAAATAAAAGTTTTCCAAGAGCATCGCAGCAGCCTGCCATACGAATTTCGATACGTATAAATCGACATTTCTTTTTTTAAATAAAATTCCTAAAAAATTATCAAACCTCCTAATTAGGACGTCGAGCAAAGTCGAAATTACACGGCCAAACTGTTCTCAACCACTGCATAGAATATGAACAAGAGCTTCGCGTCTCTCGCTAATCCAGTAATCCCGGACGTTCTCGTCGCCAGATCAGAAGCAGCACAGTGAACCCGTAAGGGAGGGATCCGTCAACGTGTGCTGGTATATTACGTGACGTTTCTGGAGTTGTGTACACACGACATGTATGGGTAAGAAAACGGGAGCTAATACAATATAATAAGAAACGAGAGAAAGATAAAGAAAGAGATAAGAAATAAAATTCATAATCTTCGCCATTTGCCTCGCTGGCCGCGCTTGTTACCTTAGTTGGACGGTGTCAATTTTTCAGGACTTTATATATCCGTTCTCATCTTCCCACCTCGTATTTATCACGATCTCTCCATCGAAGCGGCTGCAAAAGGAGCCTTTGGCAAATCTTTTTTCAAAGCGATCCTATTGATGGAGCACGCGGGATGACACTAAGAAAAATTGATACTTGCCACGAGTGATTTATACCCTAATTCGAAAGACCAGTCACCGTTCGCTGAAAGGCCAGATGCTCATGATTTTTATTACGCGACGACACCTAAATCTTGTGCTACTAGAATATATTATTATACGTACACATATATATATATATATATATATATATATATATATATATACATACACACCGTAGTCACTGCCTCGAAAAAATGTCTAAGGAGAATATACATAAGGCAGGATTTGGACTGAATGTTAAGTAGCTTGAATTTATCTTTTACCAATAGATTTTCCCGGTATATATAGCCTAACTACCCACTCAACTAACCTTAAACTCAGTTTCGTTCGGTAATGCAATTAATTGCGAGTAAACTCCTTTCTTTGTTTCGCCACCGAATCCAGTTACCCCGGCTCGTAAGAAAGCGTTGTCACGTAATTGCAAACTACGGCAATTAAATTCTCTTCTAAAGTCTCTACGTCGTCTCGAAACGTAGGTACCTATAGCCTATGTGTATGGTGCCGTCTAGGCGAACAAGATAAGCGTGAAATTTCCCTTTGAAAATAAATTTCTCAAGCTTTATCGGCACCGTACAAGTAAAGCAATTTGCTCGCTACCAGTGAAATATTTATTTCACAGGTGCTTTAAGAATACGTTCATGGGGCTCGGTCCTTGGTTATGCAGGACGTAGCTGTATGTTAAAAAAAAAAAGCCAATAATCACCTTACTCACCCTTAAAGACAAGGGTGTGCTTGTTACAGGTAAAGTCGAAGTCGGTTGAGAATGAACATCCCTTCGAACGGACACATAATAACCAAGACCATCGTATTCTCTCACTGTCAGAATCGAAATGAGGAAAATGCCGGTACGTTACTTCGTATTTCGCTCACACGTTGTACGGATGATGGAGGGTTCTTCAGCTACCCTCATTCCCTTCTTCCTATACTCATCGTCCCTGGTTATATGTATTCCTTCCTTATGCGTCCCCCACGTCTTTCCTTACTTTCGCCCCCTTCGCCAGCTCATTCTTATCTACCATCCCTTATAGTCCCACCACCCCCTTTCGTCTCGAATCTTCTACGATATAAGGTAGAAAGCTATGTATATGTGTACCAGTAGAGACTACCCCTCTGCTCTGCTTTCAATGTTAGTCAAGGGTTGGTATCTATATTTGCTCAACCCTTCAATGCGCCAGGAGAACGACGAGCCAGACGTGGCCGATTCTTCAAGATCGTACTGAAATTTCAACTCTTAGATATACTATTAGTTCGCATAGGGGTTGTTTAAGATGGGGTGTTTAGTTAGAAAATTTTGAAACTTACTGATGGTGAGTTTAGTGTTGTCAATGTGATGGGGTAAACAGGGTGCGTCAATACTACCCGCAGCAGACTGTCTTTAGCGTATCGAGGCGATGTTGAATAACCACCGCCATTTTTTAAGGACCTGTCTTATACCCGGTGAAAGAAAAAAAAATATTCAGTCCTAAGGACACCCCCCTAATTAGATCACGAATCTCATTCCTGTTGGAGGGTACCCGAAATCGCCTCGTTAAACCTCTCTGCTTTCAATGAAATTACGTAAAAAATGATTAAGCCAATCAGTGCCAATTTAATTATAAGATACAATCGTAATGAGTTCATAGGTCAGATAAAATTCATTCCCTTCTCAGTATATCCGTATGTGGTATTACACGAGATTCGAAAGCTACTAAAGATTTGTTGGACTCTTACCAGGAAAAAAGTTATGTTAAAATTAAAAAAAAAAAGTACATGACTACCAACCTACTTGGGTACTATCCTGTAAAGTAAGTACGTAGTCGTTAAGTTTGCCAAATTTCCATGTGAATATATTTTCGCGATCACTTAGAATATCGGAGAAGTCAAAGATCGCGCGAAAATTTATGGCGTCTAGTGGAAATAAAAACTTCTCGAGATCCATACAGTGGAGAGACGAAGGGGAGCCTCTTATCAAGTAACACGTAAGATTCAAATTTTCGAATTACATAGGGGAAATCGATAAAGGAGCGAAGATCCCAGCGTAACCCGTAATACGTGAGAAGGGAAAAGTTGGCAAAGAAAGTTCAACTCTAATTCGTCCTTCCAGCAACGACAGACCTAGGGAAGCAACTAAACTTGTTAGAGACGTCCTTATCTACGACGGACCTTATCCGGCAACTACGACTAATATACCCTATAATTAATGAAAGATATCGTCTCTCGATTCTCGCATACCAAGCATAACCAATTCTCAACCCTAATGTACACAGTCTGATCCCGCATGTTATATTAACCGAAGTTCCTCCTAACACCCCTCCAAGTATCAAGCAACGAGAGGAACTTCAATAGGTACCGCGGCAGTAATCGCTACGTACCATAGCGGTGTAGCAATATAGACTATATAGACTCTATTTGCCAGAACGTCGAAGAGCTCCATGGTTAAGTACGATTAGACTTGGGAAGTTTCAACCGTAAGGATAAACATAGCCGATCGTAGTTTTCACGTGTAATGTATTAAGGAATTTTGAAATAGATTTTTAAAAAAATCAATCAAATCGTGAAAAAGCGACTACACCGACGCAGAGCAGAGTTACGTGTATACGAAGTTAATTGAAGTGGGTAGAAAAGGTCGAAAAGTCTTTTCGCACTTCGCCCCGATTGATCTTCGGAATTCCATAAAAGCTCAAATTACTGCCTCTGTTTCGCTGACCGTTGTTAAATGCACTTTGAGGATAAGGTCGTAAAATCGTGAGAGCTTTCCCAGCGAATGACAAGACTTTGAGTGCATCATAGACAGGAAGCTTCAAGTTACGTATATTGGCTGGCCACTCTACATCAGCTATCCCCAATTCGCTAACAGTGAGAGATCTAGAGGAATGCACGTATCTTCCCTGTTTCAGGTTCGTCCAGCAATAGCAGCAACAGCAGCAACAGCAGCAATGCTGAAGTGCTGGCTATCCAGGTCGCTCCACTCCATCCATTCTGGTGGGAGCAGGCGAACACGAGGGCGTTCGAGTTGGCAACATGTGCCAAAGGCAGGTTGCATGACTTCACGGCAATTTGTATGCGTCGCTTAGCAGAGACGTAGCTAACGGTTAGTAATGAGAGGATGCGCTGAGATGATTATCGACACATGGTAGATCTCTTTAGAATCTCATAAAACTAAAATAACTAAATTGACCTACAAAGAGTCCGTCTATCCAAACCATGAAATTACAAGTATAACCGTGCAGTAAAAAGCTATTTAAAAAATCGGTCATGGCACAACTAGCATCCCATGTAAAAAAAAAAATTGTTTTTGGTAAACCGAACCGGATGGACAAGTCTCTAGAGCCCGTCGGATCGATAGCATCAAAATCTAATTTGGGGCCAAGTTGCAACGCTGGCGTTGGAGTATTTATTGCCGTCACTCTTCCATTAATTAGGGGGAAAGCCTTCGGCTAATCAATGGGTAGTTAGTGGGCAATGGCTAGTTCGCGTCAATAATTAGTGTCCGTGTAGGAGGAACGGTCAGCTTTGATGCGCTAATTTACACCAGCTGCACTAATACTGCTGCTCCAGTTGTCAAGTGCGCCAATTTTTCGCATGATCTTTGACGACTGGTCGTACATATTCTACCTGCAGTCTTTTCAGTTCCGCGAACCCACCATACTTTGGTAAATATATATCAGCTACAGGCAATTCGAACCGGCAAATAGAGAGCACGCGAATTAGAAGAAAAACAAAGTATTACGTAATAGAACCGATTGTGAAAAAGAAAAATATATAAGGCCACCGAAACACGTAAATTGCGTAATACGGTAAAACCAATGTGTGAACCGCCATTACGATTAACTGAGGAAATGACCAAAGGTGTGCAAGCAGGAAATGGAGTTTGCATAGCTGATACGGATAGCGACGCGTGCGCTGTGACTTTCGGAATTTGCATTAGCGCAGCCAACCGAGATTCGTGCGTGTGTGCGCAGGCTATTAAAACCAGCGAACCGATATAATGGCTTCCGTAAACGTCTCCGTCTGCGTCGGTTTATCCCTTGATCAAACTTGACAGACTAAACTAATTCAACGTTTCCCGTGTAAAGGAAAAAAAAAAAAAAAATAACGCAAAGTATACCGCCGCACAGGTACAGTAAACTAATCAACGGCATTGACCTTATCTGAAATCACTATTTTCTCTACAGTCCTACCCACGTGTCTGACGTGCAATCTGAATTTTCCCAATTACATTTCCTTGCCCATAACGTTACTTTTGTTACACCGACGAGAGGCTATTATAATATAACGTATTACGAATTGCTGTGCTATTCGAAGCAGAAGATGTACGTTATTGCTTGATATCCCAGTAGTACAAGACCGATATTGGTCAGACAGTAGAATGCTCTACGCTCGCGTCAGACAACGCGACTTTGCTGGAGATTCCATAGCGAGTCCACCTTACGGAATAAGTGAAGCGAGGTAGAAAGATAGAGATTGGAAAAGTACTAAAGCAGTAGTCTGGCCGTTGTCAGGGTCAGACAGTCTCGAGGAACCTATAATACATATCCAGTACTACGTACTCGATCGCGAGGACGAGCGGTAAATTGAATTTCAGAATATACGTGCAGGTCAACGTGCAGTATAAGGGATGACGATGGTAAGGGTTGAAAATTTCGAAGTTACCGGCGTATACGTATGTATGCGGATAGGGTATTCTTGAGAAAATTAAATTTCTTACTGCCGATATTGTTGGTGGTCGCGTTGGCGGATCTGAAATAACGTATGATAAATGTGTTTAGGGTGTCGCCATCTGGCGGTGAAATTGGTTCTTAAGTTTTGTCAGTAAAGCGACGATAGCGGAAGACAAATTTTTGTATATCTATCCGGAGCGACGGGCACACCGTGAATTTTCCATCTTAAAGCTTCGAGTCTATTTGTCGGATAAAATGGCGGGAATTCTAGAGAATCCCGTATAAAATCCGCATTATTCTAAACTTTTTTTCCCGCTCTTGGCAAGCGTATACGCTAAGCAAATCTATCCCCATCAGACGCAGCCCGATATCCCGACTGTGTGCTGGAGTTATCTCTCCTAAAGTATGAGATTGTCGGATTTTCAACTGCTGACGAGATATTGGTCCAATAAATTCGGCATATTTCCTTGCTATTATCGTGTATATGTCAAGCAGTATCTTGGCTGGCTGATACTCAAAATCTCTAACGTATATATGAAAACCATTCGATAAATAGCGAAGAAATAAAAATGATCAAGACTCGGTATGAGAATTTTATTAAGTATCCATAAAACTGACGATTACCAGTAGCTACACTTTACACTTTCCAGCCAGTAATTGTTCCCATTTATAAGGAAGCCTTAGCGCGATGCAATTAAATGCAAAAAAGTTGCTACTCGAGAAGCGTCTCGGTAGTATTGTTTCAAACTATTCATAGCGGCTGCTATAGCGTCGAGAAAATTTTTCAAAAAGTTTCATATTTTCACGTGGCACAATTTCACGAATACAGATACCGTCCATCCCCGACGGCACAGTCGATCTTCCTCGTCAAAGTTTAAAGTTGAGACGCGATGCGCAGAGGCAAAGCGAGAGAGACTGGTAGATATTGAGAAACGTGAGAGAATTTCGTTAATGCCGCCATATATCTCTATTACCTTCTTCTTGTCATTATTATTATCATTCCTATTTTCATTATTAACACAGTAGATACGTCACGAGTGGCAATATTATTTTTCGTACTATATATAAATTTGTTATCTCGTCGATTATGCAAAAAGTCCTTTTCGAAACTTTTATTTCTAACGAGTAGAGAATCCGTTGATATTACCGTGGTAGCAGTGTGAAAGCAACGAGTGAAGGTAGGCGAAACAATTTCCGTCAAATTTCGTAGCAGGATGTAAAATGAGCTGCGCAAAAACCCATCGTTCTATCGGACGGAAGGGGATGTATATTAAAAAGGGTGGAGTAACGACGAAGATACTATACATACAGGAGACCAAAAAAGCGACTGTCGCAAAAATGCATTATTGGACTGGATGCAGCGAGCAAAACTGAAGAGCTGGTTGGACTTTATTTGGTTGACTTTAGCCAGAATGGAGACAGGTGGAGCAATGGTGGGGATTCTCATACCGGTCTGAAAACCTCGATTGTTTCGGTTTGACGTTATTTGTCCATGCTTCAGATAGAGTCGCAGCCTCCGAGTTGGTACGTATGTTATACTACGTGCACATGGTCCAGGGGCTGGCAGGACACGTTGGTAGAAAAAAAATATTTACGCAATGCATATTCATGCATCGACGCGCGTAACCTACGTGACGCGAATTAATATGCATAGAGCCGCATTACCCAGGGAATTCAGAAAGGACGCTTCACGCTCGACGCTCAGCAGCGTCGACGTCGTCGAGAGAGACTTTACCTGCCTCGATAAATCAGCATCGATTCTTTCGTCCCGTAAAATAGACGGTAAAAGGCTAAGCGACTGTAACTTATTGGCGATTCAATAAAAACGCTCAAAATGAGTTTCGAGAATTTCGAACGATTTGCAGGAAATTACTGCAACTTCGTTCGCTGGTACAAGTACTGTATAGTCGACACTATAGTCGATTCATTTACGCTGACCCTTTCGCCCTATTACCGACTTGACCTCCCCCCCTCCCTCCATTGATTAGGTAGACATTAGTATTCACTCATCATAGTATGATTATTTTTGTGTTTTGATAAAAAAATTAATTCTTTGAATAAAAATGTCAGACTTACCCAGAACGACGAGCTGGACGGGTTTGCCGACGAGGATTTTACCCCGATCATCTTCAAGGGTGCAAGTCCACATCCCGTCATCCTCGAGCCTCACGTTATCAATATGCAACGCAGCCGTCGAAGAGTCTCCGATATATCTGTGTCCAGTGCCACTCATTTCCGTTCGTGTATCTATGGTGATCATATCGACGGGACTTCCTTCGTGTAGCCAGGTTGCCGGTCGTATCCTGTAGCTTCTATATGAAAAAAAAATAAAGATAAGGAGAAAGATAAGTACGGGTACAAAAGAAACGAGAAAACGATACAGTACCAGTCAAATAGCGAATTACGAGTACCTAGAGTCGTATGTATGATATAGATTAATAAGAAATATTTTGAGAATAAAATAGAGGTAAAAAGTGTCTGAGACAGCATGGGAAATGACACGAGAAAATTTATGCCACCTTATACACGTATCTCCTAGATACAAGATATGACAGAGTATAAATTTGAGAGGAAAAAAAAAGTGGAGTCAAAGTGACGTTTTTAAAGTACAATCTTTTAACCTTTCGGATCACTCGAATCCAATGAAAAATTGATTACGTGAGGTAAAGTAGAAAGATACAAAATTGTCAATGTTTTATAAGAACGACGTTTTTGAAAATGTAAAAGTATTTCTGTGAAAATTAAATAAGATTTTGCCAAAGCAGCTAAAAACTTATGGTGATACCTGCTCGCTGGTAACAGGAGTCTGGAGTAATTTCCGTTGAGTTCGCAGGGGAGAATGACCTTGTCGTGAGGCTTCACGACGCATTCGACGGGTGGCCTGGGTGTCATTGTCGAAGATGAAATTGGAAGGTTGGTAGTACTGGGTGGGCTCGTAGGCCATGGTTCTTCGTCGGGAGCCAAAAGTGCCGCAGGTTGTGCCACATCGTCGATCAGCGAAGTCACCACAGGCGAGGCAGTGCTGATGCTCTTGGTTCTGATGTTCGGAATGGGACTGATGGTACTGGTGGTACTGGTGGTTCTTTTGAATCGTCTGCTGCCCTCTTGTCTACCGCGAAGTGCAAAAAGACCAGCCTCGTTCACGGAGCCTGAAACATAAACAGATAGTAGGTAATAAAGTAACGATAAAGGCACAGAGACGTCGGTTTACGTTAGGTCGTTCGTTTCTGGCTGGTAAACAGTTACCGTGACTTAAGATTGACACGAAAAAGACTGAAAGTACGTACAAGAGTTTTCTATGGGTATGGGACGTATAAATATAAAAAAAGAGTCAAGAACAAGATCAGTAATAGCATCCGTGTAATTCGGAAGAATAAATTAGCAACAATAGGATCAGGTCTCAGCAACGAAGGTTTCATTGAGTTATCGGATACCTTAAGGGTCCTTGATAAGTATTATAAAGTACGACAATTGATCGTCGCGTATCTGGAAATAGGCTCTGGTTGCTAAAGCATTCCCAGCATCCACTCCTTGGTCCAACTCTTACCGTCTCTTTCTGTCTCATAGCATCATCTTTCCAGGCCTGAACAGCGGTAAATATTCCTCGCGCTAAGGCTCTCTGATCGAGTTAACGTAACCCAGAATTCGATAAAGTTGCGAAAACGTGCTTCCCTTCAGTCCCATAGGTCTTTTCGCCACTTCCTATCCAGACGCCATTCGGAACGCTTCGACGCCCCTGATGCTATCCAGCCCAAACGGCCTATCCAAGATCCCCAGCATTGCGGCGCACCCGAGACTCCCCGGAAAACTAATTATGGTTCCGATGAGCCGCAAATAGCTGCGACCTGCTAAAGCAACTAGTGTACCACGTTCCATTCCTCCCTTGAGAGTCCTCTTGTGAAACAACAACCCCCCAGCAAGAGGGTAGTTCGAGCACCCCGAAGAAATGGTCCAGGTCACTAAGTGTCTACCACCGTATTTACTCCTCTCCAGGCAGTAGCTGACTAGGAAAAAAAAAATACATGGTCACGATCCTGAAGGGAAAATAAACGTTGATGAAAGCAAGACATTCCTATCTCCGTGTATTATTTCTCTTGTGCGAAAGGACGCAGGAGGATCAGAGGCTGTTGCCATGTTGTGGGTTATGTAGTTTGAAAATTGGCTGACTTGTATAAGGACGTTACTACTTGACTGCGTATGGCGTGTACCGACGTAGAGTGGATGTTGTTCGACGTTGATGCATGCATTATTCAGACAGAGTATCCATTCATTATTCATGTCATGATCAATGGATGTCAACAGACTGCGATCTGTATCTGAGCACGTTATGCCAACGGTAGAAAGTGAAAGGACCAAGCCAGTTGAATGTAACATCCAAGTACAAAAGGAATGTCCTGGCGCATAGTGTAGGTATACATATAATGAAGTTGCAGTTGGTCTGGTTGGATTTAATGGCACTCTATGCGAATGTGCGCACGCCACGTACCTTTAAGTACGTGCAAGCTTTTGGCACGTGTATTATATAATACAATTTTCATAGTCGAAAAATTCAAATTTATGTACGTACATATATTTCCCGCGAAATACGCTTCGATGGAAATTAGTCAACAATTATAATTTTACCGAGCGAATTTCTCATTCCGTTTCCATGAAACTGCAATAAAGTTACTAAATAATCTTCGTTAAGTAGTTTAATAACGCGCTGAACGTGGAGCTGGAAATTTGAGCAAACTCCATTGACACACTTTATCATCAAACTATATTAATACAAACTTGAACGTCACTCGCTATATCTAAAATTTATAAAATATAAAATTTTATTCTCAACCCTCAAACTTATTTCTCAGCCAGTGATAAAACGCGGACTCGGCAAAGTCAAAAAGCTTCGTACAAGCATACCATAATACTATATCTAAAGCAAAAATACGAAGAACAGAGTGTGTAGGGATGTAGAAAGGGATTTGAGATAGGAGCGCAGCAGTATCCGAGCTTCGGTATATAAAGTGATAAAGATCACAGGCGTGTCTCCAGAGCACGTCCAAGAGTAGACGCGGCACTGTATATCGCAGGGCGAATCTATCTTTCAAGGAATTCACAGCACGAACGTCTTTGATGGCGGCCAGAGTGATTCTCGCCCCTAGCTTCTTCCTCGAGCTCAACCGTCCCTCGCTCCCCATAACCCCGTTCCACCCTTTACTCCTTCCTTAACTTAGTGTCATTTCAGTATAAATCCCCTGTACTACATCCGACGACCATTCTCCTCGCAAAGCCATGCTATGTCATTCCAATCAGCACGGGATGACATAGGTACAACCCTTCGTTAGATAAGCGGACTCCAGACCATACCGAAAGACAAGATTCGGGACTGCTATTTGGGACGAGGACACGAGTACGTTACATATCTACATATGTACAACATATAAGCACATATGAACAGTGAGCAAGCGATGACGATATAATTGGTAAAATAGGATTACGGTTCATGGGGGGGTCGAAATACGTTCCTATTTCTATTGATCGCGATGGGGTACCGGATGACTCTGCATCTCGTTAGCGCATGTATTCCCAAGGGCAGCATATAGAGGAGGGTTCCGAAACGAGGGTGCATTGAAATGCATAGTTTGATTACTTCGTCAGACGGGCCATTGGTGAAATCCAGTCCATTGAGATAATCGTTAAGGCCATTGGGATTTGACCTTAGAGTCAAAGATACTTGATGGATCCTGTGTGCATGGGGAGGTCATAGTTCAAATATAATTAGAACAGTACTATAGTCAGATTTTAAAGAGGCTTCGGTATCACTTCTATTTCGCACGTCAACTTTACACCCGTCCTCTTCTCTCAATTCGCCATCCCATGTGTACCCAGGTACAGTAGAGTACCCTAGGTACAGAGCTCCATTAGTGACGCCCCTGTCCATCTACCTAGCGGATTGGACCGGATTCTAATCTGACCGCAGGGCATGCCTTCTAATACAGATAGGCTTGATTAATTCCACGTTAACGTACCGACCTGTATTACTCCGCGTCCTAGATCTCCCATCATGCCGATTTTCTCATCCGGTAACGAAACAGGCTAAAAAGTTATCTCTCTTTCTCCATCCCTCCCTCTTTTCATCTTTGATAGTAGGTCCAGGCAGGATACATATATCAAATAGCAATTTCAGCAAGCAGCAACTCGATCCTTGACTGGCTATTCCTATTGACCGATTTTTAACCTATAGCAACGAAATTCCCGATCGCGTGCACACCGTCAACTTTCAATGGTTTCCTTCGATTCTGTTCTGGCCTCGCGCCACGTCACAAACCCGACGAAATCTCTGCCCAAACAAAATGGAGGTATACGTACCTCTATGGGTCAGTGTTTGTAGGAAAATATATATATGAGAGAGAGAGAGAGAGGGTGAACTGAGATATTGAGTGATTGATACAGTTGCCAAGCGAAGCTTACGTCCCGCAAGTTTTCTGAAGCGTAGCCAAGAGCTTTGAGGCGTGAGTACTGCTTGCAAGCAAGACTCGAATATGGCAAGTCCGGCAGTCGATGCCAAACCGGAGATCACTGCGATGTACCAAAGTCCGTTTCTAAAATTCCAACTCCACTGAATTTCATGTTACTTTTTTATTTTTCATATCTATCTTTAAATCTTTTCTTTTTTATTAATCGTTTATTCGAAGCTTGAGTGGGTAGCTGTGAATTATGTCGTGGTATCGATTCTTTAAGAATGTCTATTTCGATATCTATTCCTATATCGATAATTATATTTATCGTAATATACATAGTGTGCAGGGTTAAGTTATTGCATTGAGATCTTGAAGGAGACACTTCGTTGCATTTCTACAATGCATTGGCCAAGGTGTGCGTTGACAAAGTTTATGGTCGGAGGGTGTACCTGACAAAGTGTGCGCACAAGTGCGGCCGAATGGGAACGAGTATAGGCGAGAAACTGCAGCCGGCATAAATGCATGCAGAATTGCCTTGTTTGGCTATCCGCGTGTAACCTCCATTCTCACATTTTGGATGATCCTGCTAACTCCGTCGTGATAGTTCAGACAAGTGGAAATTTGAATTGCTTGGGAATTAATGTGTAGTTATGAAGATTAACATAACTGGACAGGTGCAGTTCGCATTACCAGGATAAATATTATACTGGGGCGTAAAGTTTTATATTTTATTTGTCAAATAAGCCTGGTCAGTTATATGGATTATATATGATTCGCAAACCACCACTTGAACATTTATAAAGATATTCTTTGTGTCGTGAAACGCGTGTAGGCATAGACCACGAAATTCATTTAATTCATGATTAAATAATGGGGCTTGAAATTTGTATAATGAAACAAAAGATACTCGTCTTTTACGTACATCTGCATATTAATATTTTGTTCGAAAACTATTAATGAGTTAAATGATGAATTTTATAAAATCAACGTTTTGTCGTCATATTTGGCAATTATGACGAAACAGTAGGCTATTTATGGAGGAAAACTGGAATCAAGCAATATTTGATGAATGGTCGTAATATAGACTAAATGGAAGATACATATAGTTATACAGTGTTCATAGTGAAAAGGCTTTTGATAAAGTTTAATTGGATTTCTATTAATCGCCTATCATCAGTGCCACGACTATTTCGTAAATACGTATCTATACGTGATATTGTCGCTAAACGCATCGCGGAATCAATTATAAATTCAATCATCCCACACGAATCGCGTTGTACCCATGAAAACTCTGTAGAAATTGAGAAATTAATTAAATCGCTGCTACGACGATATTAAAACATAGATCTGCACTTAGGAGATTTCTTTCCCTCTTTCCCTCTCCTTCTGCTTCGCACCTCCCTCTGGCGCACTGTGGCCGACGTAACTCCTTTCTACTTGATAAACGATAAAAGTCCGACGAGTCAAAGTTTCTTAGTGAAAAAAAAAAAGAAAATTAAATATGACGAGAAATGTACTACGTAACCAATTAAAATAATGTTTCCACCTTGATTTGAAATTTTCCGACAGTGAAGGTAGCCATTAATTTTTAAATAAATCCTCCGTCACGCTTGATAATTATTTACTTTGCGTAATAAGATGCGTACAATTTTTTCCCACCGTTTTAAAAATCAACCGATATTAATTACTGCTTGATAAAAATAAATATTATATATATCTCCAGCATCCACTGAACGATTGCTCTCTAGTTTTCCAAGAGCAAACGAATATACCTGTATATACTATATATATATGTATATGAAAAAAAAGAAAAGTAGGTAAACGCGTAAAAGACCCCAGCCTTCCAGATCTTTTAAAAGAGGCCATGCACAAGTGGCTGGTGTTATTAATGAGACCGTAATGGCGTCGGTGAGACGTGTCCCGTATTCTGAATAGTCTAGCCACTCATCGTCTGTCACTCAATTTTTATTACCCTTCGTATATTTCAAGCGGGTGCTTTCCAATTACTTCAGAAAAATTTCTCCCCCCCCCCCCCCCCACCAAGAATTTTCACGTTTCCTTCGACCCGCCAGTAACATCAGACATTATCGAAAACCAGATAAAGACTCTGTACGTTTTTGGAAAAAGAATATCAAAAGATTCTCTATGTAAGAAGTACATAGTGATAATGGTTTTACCATAGTAGGTAGTATGTGCCGCTACTGTGCTCTACCGTGGAGTAAAGGGGGAGAAAGAGAGAAAGAGAGAATTATCGTTATTTTATGGAAACGCGAAACGCTCAGAAGGTATCGTGAAAACCGAATATGCAGAATTCATGGTACGCTTTACGCTAATAAAATTATCGTCTAAGCTCGTGCTTGGCAAACGTTACGCGAATAGTTTTCACCGTCGCGAAGTGAAGTTTGCGAATTTTCATTATTATATGATACCAAATGCTACTGTTCTATTTGTATCTGCAGTAACGTCCGATTTGGAGGTTATGATAATTTAATGATACTGCAAGAAGATTATTTACTACTTGTTCCTTGATCGGTGGTTTTAATATAACGATAAGTAGGGGTAAGGAGAAGTCGATTAATCTTTGAAAAATTTATCTCTGCACATAGATACTATATTATATTATGTATTTCAATTTATTATGGAATTTAAATGCCATACATACCGCACAAGGGGAAGACGTCGTACAATTTTATGAATTAGTAAAGCATCCCTTGGAGAATTGCTCAGTCATTTCGTGAATTCCGCGTTATACGTCTTCCCGTGACCTTTTCACCCTTGGCTAACGCCTCTCGTCTTAACTGCACAAGATGCAAATTCTTGGGGCTTATTCAACCCATTGGTATAATAGTCTGTGTGAGAGAGAACAGTTGTGAGACTGATCCTTGGTAGGCATATAGCTGAGAAAATGGAAAGGCTGAAAATGTCAATATCGAAATTTGCAAATATGCAAAAATTAATAGATTAATAATATACACAAATATTATTAAACACACCGAAGCACGTATGGGCAAATAACAATGTGAAGATAGACGTTTCTCTTCTGTACGATAAACTCGAGCCGGGATAACTTTTTGCTTAAGAAAAGATATACGTACGTAGCTTTAGATAGCATATGTGCGAAATCTTTTCGTCGCAAGTCGCGAAAAGTTTCTCAAACACGTAACAAGGTGGCAAACAAGGGGAGAAAGGTGGATATATAGAAGGCATTGAAAATTCGATAAATAGCGAGTTCAAATTTTTTTATCTTTTTTGTATTTTCATAATATCATTTCTTGCTGGCGTAAACACTACAATTTCCACTGTATTGCGAATAATTATTCGCACGATTTTCCTATCTGATGCAAACTAGTGCGACTCAAGCAAAAAGCCAGAGTCTGTCTAGTTCGGCAAGGAACTTTTCAAGTAGGTACACTCTGAACTTGCTTTCTTGGTAATATTCAAGTTTCTGTATTCTTGAAAAGTTTCGAGTCTCGAAACACGTTCTAATTCAAATGCACAGTGAGCATGCATGCAATGGACCAAGATAATACAACGATGCAAGAATGCAACTAAGGAGAATGTAAAAATTCAATGACCCATCGATAATGGAGTCGTGATTTATTTATTGGCAGTGAAATTCTTATAAGCAACTTTATTGATAAGAAATTCAAAAATATTCGCTAGATGCTATTAGCAGGGATTACAGGGATTTTCCGAAAGTCAAGAAGAGTCACGTGCGACCCATGACCTGACGAACACGTAACGAAAAATATATCGTGACGAAAACGAATAGCGATATCCTCAGATGGAATAAGAGTAAAAACTTGTCTACTGAAGAAAGTGAGAGAGAGAAGGAGAGAGATGTGGAGAGAGAAAGCGAGTAAAAGATATGTACCTAGGTGACATATCAAAGGGAAAAAATAAAAAAGAGTCAAAAGCAGATCTCGGAAACTCTATATATAACGTGACTAGCGTTGCGACGTTCTAAATCGGCGAAATACGATGAAAACGATTCAATAGGCGGCTATGAAAAAAAAAAAACACCGTGAAGCTATTAATTCCGAATTCGCAAAAATAGATCGCACACCCCTCCGAAGTCGTTCGCGTGAATTTATCGTGCGAATATATGAAAGTATTAGCAGCCGGGCTGATTTTACATCAGTGAAAAAGGCTATGCTGTGCCAGACCTAAAATTTCAATAAATTGTATAATCTATAAACACAGATGAAAAATCGCTCATGATCCTAGTAAACTGCTCACACAATACTAAATATTTAATTTACTACTCGTAACAATAATAAATTACAATCTACTGTTCACTGACCGATGAATATTGTTTATTGCGCCAAATATTGTTTTTATTGGTTTTTTACGAACACGTGGGATTATCGAAAATGCAAAATTGTCAATTTCAAAATATTGAACAGCTTATGAAGTTTCGATTGCAGCTAAAAGTATATGTAGACTTTAGAAGCGAATTTAAAAAAAAGCGAGAAAGTCGACTTTGAAGAGTGACGTGTTTCTCGATTGGTACGAAGGGTCGATTAATGTTACAACGTGCAGAGATTAAAATAAATTACGTAGGATAAAATGAGCTTTTTCAAAATTATTATACGGTCCTTTAAATACCCCCGGGGATCACGGAATTAAAGTTACTGGAAACCGAAAAGCCGGTAACTGGACGGACGTCGCGTCACAAATCAACCGACACGGTACGTCGATATTGATTACCGCGAAGAACCGATTTTCGAGTTAATATTTCGAATTCGGAAACGACACAGCATTAAATTTCCCGCAACTTGTAACGCGTGTACTGGACCACGTTATATACGACGTTCGCGAAATTGATTTATGTGACACGGGAAATGCTCCCGGTCACAAAAATAAACGTTGTGAATACATGATAGATAGCATGATGATTTTGTGTTGGTAATAAAATTAAAAAAAAAAAACAGCAAACCTTCCCAACCCAATACCTTTCAAAAGAATAAAAATAAAAATTCCACCACTAACGATCCCCCTTCCATCCCGTTCTAATTTAAACCGCAAATCATTATCGTCTTATAAGTGGACCCGAGGTAGAGCCTGCAAAATTTTGCGCCATTGAAAATTACACGCGCAAGTGGAAGTTCTCTCAGGGTAAACCAAATCGACTCGTTAGCATGGAAATGAAATATCCCGGGATGGATATATAAATCAAGTAATCGTGAAATAATAACGATCGTTTAGCATTTTAGTCCACGTCATAATTAACACATTGCGCGCACACATTATACTGAGAATTCAAGGACAAAGGGCAGCAAATTAAGGGTGGGATAATGGTACGAGAGATAGGAGGTTATATCACCAGACAATTTGAGTATCGCGGTTTAACAAGCTACGAGATAAAAGAAAATTACAGTACCCGTTACAAATATCAATTTCTCACTGTACTGCAGCCAATGGTAGTTCCATCCCCCCGATCCATACCTTTTTCCGGGCAAACAGTTAATTTCCTATTTATTTGTTATCCGGTAATTAATTCATATGATTTATCAAGGGTTGCGTATTGTAATTCAGCAGAGGCCTGCTGCGTCCTCCCACGTGTCCCTAATGCGAGTGTGCTTGCACCCCCCCTCGCCAACCCTCCTACCTTACCAAGCACAGAACTACCACATCGAGTAAAATGAATGACACCAAACAGAGCTAGGGGAGTAACGGGGATATTTAGCGTTTTCCAATACGCGATGCGCTCGCCTGTCGCCGTTATTGCTGCAAGCTCATGGCTTTTGTTTTCCACCCTTAAAAAATATTATACCTGGACCAACGGTACTTTCGTTTTTTTTTCCTCCTCCCTTTCCCTTCTTCCGCCCCTATCAGCAAATCGCGCCTCGAGCATTGTTCAGAGATTGTTATTGCCGTTGTTACACGGACATTCTTATGGACTAGCCAATACACCCCTGAATTTCTTCCCTTGATAGCACGCAGACACTCTGTATCGAAATGGAAGTTTCGAATTCGCACATGAGCTACGGATATACTGGGAAACCTTCTTCGTTCTCCGACGTAAAGGCTATCTTTGTTCGTACGATTGGCCCTAAAATTCTTAACGTATAGCGCACGTGCGCACTTACGATTTTATGTGTAAAGGCAAGTGCGCATATACGAGTATCGTAAAGCTCCTTAGAAAATGGTCGATCCCTCTTTTTTTTTAAAGCACATTCCGGAAATAGGAATTACGTTGCGAATGTCCGTATTATTTACGTCGTTTACTATCAGACGTTTGATAAGGTTAAAAATACTTTGTTTAATAATCTTGGATTGTTTATTTAACAGTTTCATACTTTATGGGATTTCAAATACTTTAGTGCTTGCCTGTCGGGAATTAATGAAGACGATGATCTTGTTTGCAAAGTCTGTATATATTGTATATATGTATATGTATACCTATTTGGGAAGTTCGAGTCGACCCTATAATGTCTTGTTTCTTGAAAGGGAGTGAAAGGCAACTCCTCAGCTAGCAGCATGAGACACATAATCTTATTTGTACTTTTCCAAGGCTTCTCGGTTTCTCCTGGCAGCTAAGAAATCTCTGGAAATCCAAGCCAAGTAAAGATACACTCGCGGATGTAGTATTGCGTGGGTACAGTGGTACCGTTGAAAGATTCATATGGCACAAAGCCACGTATGGTACACGCAGCATCCCAGCTGTGCGAGACTCGCAAATCTCGTGTTCGAGAATTCGCAAACCTTAAATCCCATTTATAACAGCATAAAACTGCATCTTATCGAAAAAATAAAATTTATTGTTCAAACAATAAAATTTGCTATACGTTAAAAAATAGAAAATATTTACAAAAAAAAAAAAATTCTTACAAGACAATCAACGCAAAGTTTAATGGTTTGCGAAGTTATCACGTGTAATATGCAAGGACGATCTTAACTTCGCTAAACATCGCCAAATGAAGGAACACGAGGTGCAAAAGAACTATTATGAAATTAAAGTTAAAGTTAATTATTTTTGCATTAGCCCCGAGTAGCTATACCGTAAAGAGAAAAAGAGTATATAGAACGAAATTCTGAAAGCTTTCAGCTAACATTGAATTATTTCAGTCCTCAAGTGTCCCAGTGCGGACACTTTCAAGATCGTTATTCACTCCAATAAGATGCTTGTCGTACTTAACATAAAGGTATACCCGTACATTTAGTCCAAGAACGAAGAAATTTACGTATTCGCTCTATACAGTAATCCCAAATTGCGTTACCGCTAAGTGCACGCGCTTAAGACTTAGAATTCAGGAAAATCTACAATCCGAAAGACGCTGCCGGTGCAGACGAGTTATTCGTTAAACCGCAAGAATACGTAGAGATTAAGCCAGCAGTGAACCGGCTTCGCTGAAAGCTCAAGAGCGTTATCGCTTTAATAGACAAGAAACTCGATATTAGACATTTCGCGTAAATTTTTTATATTTTTTTTACGTACACAAACCACGACAAGAAATGAATATTGAAGTTCCCCGAGAGCGAGACTTTAGCTTTGAAATTCAGGCAAATACATAAATCCGTTACTTACACGTAATAACATTTAACGACTGTGACCCAAAGAGACTAGCTTACGTACATTATGTAAAAAGTTATAAATTATGCAAGAACGCGCGCACGGTCTACGCCGCACAGGGATAAAGGTAGAAGTACGGTGAATCACGTACTTAAATTATTGTAGAATCACGTAGAGAGACACCGATATGCGTAAGGTAGGTAGGTATGTAGAAAAAGGTGGTGCCAGGTAAAACCGAAATCAAGCGTAGAGACGTAGATGAAAATAGAGAAAAGTGTACGGGGAAGACAGAGGAGAGAATTTAATAACGATTTCTCAAATGAAAATTAGCCGCTTTCACAACCAGTTCCTCGACGCTTCGGCTGCATTTTATTTAATATTAGCCTGGTTACCAGGTTAAATTGTTGGGCGTAGCAGCGGCCCCAGGAATTTGCATCTTAATCGTGGCGCATTACGGTAACGTCGTTTCCGTGACCGTTCTCGTATCCGTTCGCTCCCTGCAGAAGCCATAGAGGCAAAACGTACCCAAAGGTAAACGCAGTTTGACACGGACGAACTACGACCGATTTTACCAACGACGATATAATCGCTCGATTCACCCGTAAATACACAGCCCACTGATTGACCCCCATTGTGATACCATAGGATCGTACACGTTCGTCCGCCTCGAAAAACTTTACTCCAGCATCCGGACGCTGAAAGCTCGAAAAGTATCGTTCCCGATATACCCATACTACACGCGTACGTATAACTCAGGCATTCACCCAGTCTGGATCCGTAAGTCTGTATTCAGCATCCGAATCCTCGTTCCATCGGTGGTACATAGAGCCACGTCCAATCCTGCCGTATGTCTGTAATACTACACAGTAGCTCTGTAGTACTGTATAGTCACGATAACGTTCTTCCGGCAACATGCTCTCACGGGAGAAAGTTAACCGCAGGCTATTTTTCCGCACAGCCAACTTTTCCCAGGGAAGCCGACTCGCCAGCGAGTTCTCTAACTTCCTGAGATTTCGCGTAAATCAAAGTAGCACGGGCAGAGCGAGGGAGCGAACGAACGGTGACGTCACACGCGTCCAACTCCTTTATTTTCATCCATGGCTTCACATCCGGTTCCGTTCCCGCCACGTTCACCTAGAAGGCCACTGTCCGAAGTGGACTTACAAAATGGGACTGCACTTTGAATGAATATACCGTAGAGGTACGTATGGAATTTCCTTTGGTGTGACGGTCCTGGATTACCACTCCGGTTTTCTCGGATTGAAAGGACGCGCCGTTTCCTTTCGAATAAACCGTAGCGCCGCGAAGAAAGTTATTACCCAAGAAACGTGTTATACCCGTGCCACCTTGGACTCTGTGAGAGCTTCGAAGTTCTTGGTGCTATCGCTCTCGCTAATTAAGCTGAATTTTCAAAAGACCCCTGACCCCCTTTTTCCAGGAACGCGTAAAGAGATGTACCAGCCGTATGGCACTGGAACTCGTGCTGACTACCGATTCGTGATATTTTTAACCTCTCTTCGGTGAGGCAAAAAAAACTGTACACGTCGAGTCCACTTTGTACGCTTATACAGGTTCCGGGGACATTACTGCTCCAGGAGGCCAAGGGTCGCGATGGACCCGACTAGACGGACAGACCCTAAATTAAAACAGCACGACCTTTTTATCCCTTCGAGTATTCTAGCGTCGATAGAATTACTAACGTTGTAAAGTACACGTGGTGCACAGATACATACACGACTATAGATATACTGTGGATCAACTATTTCGCTCGAGAAGCAAGGCAAATAAACGCTTTTATACATTGTCCCATGGGCTGTTTGACAGAGTGCGTTCTCTTTTTGTCGATAACGTCGCTCGTGATAACGTCAACCGAGTGAGTTCCTAATACGTACATCTATATACGTATACATATATGGACGGCCCTATCGTGGTCTTTACCGACGTTATTTCCAACCTCTCGACCCTTTTCTTTTTTTTTATTATTCAAGAGATGCATCCCTCCGTACACGTGTCCCTGCCATGACAAGCAGTAGGTACTAGGCTCTAAAATATTATTGTTTAAAATAGGTCACTACGGACGAGTATCGTTCGCACGTACCCACGTTAGCAGCACGCTACTAGATGCAAGACCGTGAGACAAGGGAGAAATTAACGTTGCATACAGGCTAGTTAGTAGCAGTGTGTGCAGCGTGAATGCACCATAGTGTCTCGTGCTTTTGAATAGAAACGCAGCGGCGAGGCGACGCCCGTAGACGCCGAGGCTTTACGGGGAAAGGGGAGAGGGGTCCACGATGCATTCTAAAAAGCAGAGACACACCGTTCCGGCCCGCCAAAGGAAATAATACGTTTTTGTTTCACGGTGCAGTGTGCACTGCGTGCACCCTACCTGAATGCAGATACGCAAATGCACAGCGGCTGTGTCTCCTTCTCGCGCGCCCAGAGGACAAAGACTTAACAAACTTATCCACACGAAGCCAGGGCAGCCGCGAGCGAATTAAGCGCGTTTCAAACGAATCAAACGAACCGTGCACTCTGGTCTCCGTAAATTATTTTACTTCCGGCATTCACTCTGTCTCTTTCCGGTGGCAGTGTTAAGCGTTGTCACGCCATTTCTCATTGCGACTTCCTACGTCGCTTCGCTATAGCACCGGTCTGACTGTGTACAGACTTTCTCTACTGACGGCTGACCAGTTCCCTTCTTTTTCTACTTCGGGATACTGTTGCGCGCGTATAAGAGCCGGAGAGGAAACGTTGATTTTCTTTTCGCACTTAAAATTTCACGTTACCCTTGCGAGCTTTTATCGAAACGATTGGGAATATACGTAAGCAAGCTTTGTAGGTTAGATATAGTATTCGGATTCGTACTATTCGATTCCCTCGAAGACTGTTAACTAATAAGTTATATAATATTTATATAAGAAATTGTACATTGTACAGGCCGATTACAAGGGAGGGAAACTCGTGAAATTATATGAGTACGTGATAGCAGGATTTTATACGTATTTCAGAAAAGCTCCTTATTGCCCCGTTAATCAGTGTAATACCAATATTGAAAATTCCGCCATAGCAAGTATTCTCGTGCCGGAGGCTGAGAGCGCGTCGCGATCTCAAGTATTCGCTCGGTTCTCCTTCTGCGGGTGCCTTTATTTGCCCCTGGAATACGGAGAGGAGACCCTTACCCGAAACCTCCTATGCGATTCTTTGCTATCCTCAGCGCCGTCACGACCACCAGGATCCTCGAATCAGCCACCACGAACAACTTAATTACTCTCAATTTATCGCGAATGCAAAATGCAACGTGGGCAAAATAAACGCGAACGAGAAGTGGGTGGATGCGATGGCGAGGACGGCTAGCGGAACGACGACTAGGAGGGCCAGGAGAAAACCTGGGATGCTTGAGTGGAGCGATAGTACACATTTGAGTATATGCATATACATATATAGTTGCTCGCCATTTATTCCGGCTTGCGCTGAATAAAAAAGCTCTTTTGCTCTCGCTGAGTGCCAGAGAGAGAGAGAGAGAGAGAGAGAGAAGGAAAAAAAGAAAGAAAAAAAAAAGAAACGTTTGGCGAATTCGCGCAAGAGGTACCCTGGGAGGAATGACTATTCCCTGGCCGGCACCCTCGGGCCGTAAAACCAGCCCCTTACTCCTCGGGAATCACCTCTCCCGAAACAATTGAATTTCTCTTAATTTATCACTCCCGCAGAATGCAACGTATTCGCGGAGAATACGTTATTCCCTGGAACCAGCCGAAGATCGCCCGTGTTAAATTTTCACCGAGAACATTCCAGAACGTTTTGTAGATATTCAGGATTATTAACGTTCAAATTCTCAGTCGTTTATAACTCACATCACTTTTTTTTTACATATAAAAATAATGTCCGATCCATTAAAAATTTCTATTAAAAATGTCAAATTACTCGTATTCGTAATGGCTATTCAGAATCAAGGTCACTGCTCTACATATACATATGTATATGCATGTATGCACTATATATAATCTAATATTGCCCTGTGTCATGGACCCTTTCCTCGCTCTTGGAATTTGACCCATGAAATAAAAAAAGCTGCGTTCATGTTTTAAATCCTACATGTCGGAGCGAGGCGTTACGGATAATATAAGAGATTAGATATTCCGTGGTCGTATAGTCGTCGTACAGCTCAAGAAAGATAAATAGAAGATTTGGGAAGGCACGCATTTAATATTATGACAAGTTAGCGGATGAGACCACTTCACCCTTGGTGCTCACTATACGATCTGACAGAATGGGTGATGGATACTCTGCTTATCACTACCCGAGCCCTAACGCTATCCCTCTTATATATAACATACTATATCCCGTGGCTCCACCCACGAACTCGTAGCAGCCGCGTTCTCGTGCTGCCACGTAATCCGGAAAAGTGAAAAGACCGATACAGCAAAAGGGATGAGAACGAAGTAGGTAACGTCTTTCTCTCTCTTTATCACGCTCTGTCTTCCTCTCTTTCTTCCCTTCGGTGAGTCGGCGAGATACGAGATAAAATCAATACGAACACTGTGAACATGAAATAGTCTTACGTGATGTAGTCCTTTGAGAAATGAAGAAAGAAAAGAAAAGTGAATTGAACAGTCACCCTTCGACACGGAATCGTTGCGTAAGCCAGAAAAAAAAAACAAAAACAGTAATGAAAGCGTAAATCAATGAATTTAGTATAAATATTAATTTTATATATAATACTTTCTACTGCAAATATCAATAATTTCGAAAATCATTTTGGCTCGTCGTAAAATAATTTTTTCTCAAAAATCTCTAAAGAAGTTAGAATCGACAGGAAATACAAGGGAAAAATAAAGAAGCCTGTCAATCTGAATTGTGACAGAAGACTCGTGAATACTGTAGGATAGGAATATTCGAGGCAATGATAAATATTAACGAAGTCAAAGTGGAAAAAATGACAGGATAGACACGTTTGTAGGGAAGATCGAGTAAATGCAAATTCTGCAAGATTTATTAACCACGCGGCTAATGATGCACGTATATGCACGTGTCCGTGACAAGCAATGACTAATGGTTAACTTTTGTCGTGGAACAAACTCATAGAAATTCGTTCATTCGGTCTAACGATACTCGAAGACCATATACCGTTAGAGCCGCCGTAACAATATTTTGTCCCGGAGCGAACGATAATCTACGGAGGGAGACATTGAGTATAGAGGGTTGGAAAAAAAGGGTGAATTTTTTATTCGACTCCTCTTTGCCCAGATTCCCTCTGAACATACAGGGAACACGTATGCGTTATACGTATTTACCGCCGCCCCTTGGTATACCAACCCCCCATATCTTCTCGAATATGTATAGAGTTTTATTATGGCAAGCATTTACCCAACTGATCCCTTCAAACTATTCCCGACGATGAGGATCAAGCTCGTTCGTCGCGACGTCGCTGTCGTTCCGAAAGGCGAATTTCTATGATATTCAAAAAGAAAATCTCAAAGCGAGAGGAAGTTGATGTGCCGAGAGCGAGAAAGTTACACGAGTTTTGAAAAGGTTACGTTCGAAATTTCTTGACAGGAAAAATCCTGGAATCCCAATGGGTCAAATTTTTCTACGGCTATAAGGATGAACATGGGGCGAAAGAAGTAGAGATAAAAAAGGACGCGTTTACAGGCAATAGAGTTGTGGTTGAGGCGGAAAGATCAGAAGCGATGGAAGAACGTGAAGTGCGGAGAAGTAAAATCTGGCGAGAGGCAGTTTCCATCGAGGCGTCTGAAAACATCGAGAAAACTTCGAAAGGGAAGCAGCAATACCCATGAGTGGGAAGTTCTGAATGTCCACTAACAATCCGTGTTAGTCCTTTTCTTGCTTCTTTGAGCAACAACGTCGCGAATTCCTATCCAATCACCTCCAGAAGAAGACTTTCGCTCTTAAGGATGCGAGATATCCAATTTACAATTTTACCCCCGGGACAAATTTTATGATGGGTGAAAATTTTTTGAAAAATATACTTATGTATATTAAATTTGATCAGACATATTGAGATCGAAAAAAGAAAGAATCTCGAATAAGAATAAAATTGATGTATGCACCCCTGTATTATATCCTTGCGAATATATATTATGAAAATTTATTAAAAATATGAAGAATTCAGATCACGCGTAAGAGATAACGACTGACGTACGAATTAAATACTATCATTGTTGGAACACCCGGTATAGTTACCCTTCGTCACAGTGTCTCTCTAGGATGTTCGATAAATTCGTATACAATAGGAAACACATGTATATACATATATATATATGTATCTAAGTAAATAATCAGGAAACCCTGCAACGCTGAAATATCCATAGGTACCGTCAAGGAAAGGTCAATCCCCATGGTGGGAAAACGTGGAGACCCAATTATATCAACGACACAGTGGTTCCCGTTCGCCATCGGGTCAAATCCCCAGGAAGCTGCAGTTGCGCCGCATCGCAAAAAGAAACCTAAGAAAAACACAGAGTCGTTGGCTATCGAATTTAAATCGACTGCGCTGACACTCGGCCATGCAGACCGTAGAATAAGCTCGGCGAAACTGGAACCTTTTAGTTACATGCTGAATAGCGGCCATTGCCCGGTATCCTGATTCTCTCAATTTTCTCAATTTTCTCCTAGCAAATCCAATTTGAAGCAGATATACGCCTAGGAGATTTAACATGGCAGATCCATCTCGCAGCATCCGCAAGGAGAGTAATGTAATTCTCAGGGATTGTGGACCACGGTGCCTTTAACTCATACCTGTCTCGTGTATGTAGAAACTCCATAGTGTTTAGAAAATGTTTTGTAAGGTTGGCTGGCGCCAGGATAAGACGATACCGCGATATCGGGAAGCTGTCAGCGAATGACATGGCAGCCGAGGAGCCAAGGGCGTAGGAGAAACTGAAGCGCTAAAGGGACGAGGAGAGGAACGACTAGAGCCTGTTATGCAAATCGCAGTGAAGGACAGTAAAACGTAGCCGTAAAAGCAAGCGGGCCCCTTATTCTCATGCCAGGCAGTCCCCATAAATTCGCCCCTGGCTTGTATCAACGAGAATTTTGTCCCACCGCGCCATCCTATGTATTATATTTTACGCGAGCCATTGTCGGAGCTGCCAACCTAGAACCATGGACTACAGACTCTCTGCGTTCGCTTGGACATATTGCGCAGAACCCAGGGCTACGTACATATGTATATGGAAAAAGGAAATATGATCTTTGTTATGTGGATCCTGGTTATCGAATCTTCCGCGTCTTCAGCATTCTAATACTCATATAACATGTATATAATATATAAAAGACATATATGATATTACACAAAAAAGTTGTATGTAATATAAAGATATACCATATACATCCTCGAAAAATGCCTAGTAATAGTTACGAAAACGAAAAAAAAAGATAGAAATTTTGCAATAGCTATATGCTACTGTAGTTTTCAATTTTTTCTACGAAGAATGGATATTCCTTTTTGAAGATTACGTGACGATTGCGACTGCAGTTATCGGCTGTCCGTCATTTTCCAAAGTACGTCATACGTTGAGTGAAGCTTTTCATAGGATTCCAGTAAATTCAAATATCCTTTTCTTTTCCATACTGACGAAGGGAGAGATTACACGATATGTAAAACTGTTCCGTAATGGTTGGTTCCTTTGCCTTCCCTGTCTCCCTGACCACGTAGACATCATCCCCCGCCCAGGGACGCAAACCCCTGAACAGGGTGACAATTAGAGAATAATTGCGTTGTTGGCTTCCTATAGTCTCTCCGTACCGAGGTATAATTATTTTCTCGCCACTGCACAGATCTAATTGACACTCGAGCAGAGTTACGAATTCTTAATTGCTGGCTCATCAATTACTGACGGTCCTCATACTTTCATTATATATGTATATACACAACGTACTGCACACGCGACAGATTCCGTAAACGAGACAGGCTAGATAACTGCCAGAAAGTATCAAGACGGGAAGAACCCAAGCAGTTCGCATTGGGCGCGGCAAGCGAGTCTTCGATAAAGGAATTTATGTCCTGGAGAGATTTTTATGTCCCCCTGGATTTCACAGGAGCGACCAGAGACACATCCACGAAGACGTTCTCGAAGGCCTCCAATTTAATAGGGAAGACACGCAAGAGCCCTCTCAAATCTTTTTCTAAGAGCATCCAAATAAACGAGTTCCCCGGAAGTTATCGGCTTTACGTCACTTCAAACCTACTCGGACAGTCGTTGAAAATCGGTTGAAATCAAAGATGACGAAATAAAAGAAAAGTACAAGAAACAACAGTCACCAGATACGAATGATGTTTATGCCTCCTGTCTTTCCCGCTACCTAAATTCAACCTATAAAAATTTCACTTGCAAACCTTGCACAAGGAGCATGCAACGAGTCCCAGGTAGTAGCACAGCAAGTAAACAAAAAGAAAAAGAAAAAAGAACGCTTTTACGAAAAAGCTTCATTAAGCAAAGGCAAGAGGAGCCCACGAGGCCATCGAGAAAGTCTAGAGGCCACTATAAATGTAGAAAGAAAGTAAAAGAAAAGGAAGAAGAGGTCAGCATAAACTGTCCCCTTTGTGCTGGAAATTGCGTTTTAATTCCCGCATTCAAGGGCCCCCGTTACCAGCCGCTAGTCTAGTACACACGCCATACATGGGTTTCATGCATTTTACATGCTCACCACCTGCCATCACATTGCCCCCCTACCTATACATAAAGACTCCTCCTCTCGTGGAACCTTTTACAGTACAGCATATACTCGTCCTTTGTATTCCAAAGGATCAACCGATCTCCCTAACCTACCATCTGGGACGTCTGACTGGATGGCTGTAAAGCGGGATGGCTGGTTGCTTGGCAATACTAACCTAACCCAGCACCCTCTTCCCTGAGTAAAACAATCGACCTCGCCAAAGACTCCAAAACGATAGGCAAGATGATATCTTCGCTGAAAGATCCCATGGACAATTCGATCATGCTGTATAACGAGAGAATTGATGGAATTTCACCTGGATACGACCTACGGTTCTGGGCTATTCTCGATCTTTCCTCCCGACGATCCCGTAGAGGACATATCGGTGAAAATCGATTTTCACGATTTTCTTCATTCTCATCGCGTATACACTTACGCGTACGTACACCTCTATGGAGCCAGCTTGTATCTATGGAGCCAGCTTGTATCCGTGGGTTACTAGTGCGCGAGATGGATCCGCGCCGTGGGAGCCCCGTACACGTTTACATAACGATAACGCATCTGTCACGTTATATGGGAAAACAACCCTTGACGATTTACGAGCCGTACAAACGACTTTGAAAAACTTCTTTCTCGCTACGAGAATATAACCACATACTATAGCTAACTGGTACGAGCTTCGCTTCCCACGAGGATTCCGATCAAAGGCTTTCATTGCGCGTCAGTTCCCTTCTAGGTGCATCATAAAGTGATAAAAGTGTCTACAGGATGATTCAAAAAATATTGCGCCATCTCAAGCTGGTTTTACCATAGAAATCAAATGAAGAGGTTAACTTGAGCTTGTTCGATGTTCCTGAATAACGCTGTATCACCTATGTCACCCCGTTAATAGCATGTCCGTTGAGTGGAAGGGTTTTTGATAAAACTCAGAGACTCGTTAATTAATAAGTAGAATGTGCAAATCTGCGCAGACCGTCCAAAGAGAAGACAGAGTATGTAATCTATAGAATGTATATACGTATATACATATACAGATATAGGTACAGCTCGCGTCTAGCTAGAGAGCTGAACAAACTGTAGATAAGGGTCCGCGGTGATTGCCCCATAAAATATGTATCCCATGAGCTCTGACCTTTTTTCCTTTCCCTCTTTTTATATCCGTCTCCCTATCTTCGATCCCCCCCCCCCCTCTCCACCCCTTCTCATTCTCACTTGCATCCTCTTCAAGAACATCGAATTCGTGTAAGGGTACAACCGTACAACCCCTTTCCGACCTTGTACCTTGTACCACACCCTTTCCTCGAGCTACCCAACTCTTGTTTCTTTTCTATTCCGCCAACTTTTCGATACGACATATCACACCTTAGATCCCTTAGTTTTGGTAGCAACTACCCTTCGAAAAGTTCACACTTGCTAAGAAAAGTAACTCGTTGATTTGTCCACGTACGTGATATCCTGGTATCACTGTACCTACTCTCTATATACTGACTACTCTCGACCTATGTAATGTATAGTACGTATCTACCATGGACTGTGCATGGTACATGATAAGATACATGTACCCGAGAGATCTCGTACTAGGAGTAATACTGGCGGTACTCGCCTTCAGCACGTTTACCTTTTAAGCCACACCGA
Organism: Calameuta pallipes; assembly: GCA_030142375.1. Classification (NCBI taxonomy): domain Eukaryota; kingdom Metazoa; phylum Arthropoda; class Insecta; order Hymenoptera; family Cephidae; genus Calameuta; species Calameuta pallipes. Next base: position 1,547,315 of record JARQSW010000349.1, read on the forward strand.
GAAATCATAAACGTTCGCCAGGATTCAACGGAAATCGTAATCGTAAATATCGCCGAGTAGGTATCTGCCTTACCGACGGCGGGTTTGAAATTTCTCTAGGAAACATTGTCCTCGTGAAAAATTTCATAGTTCTTCCTGTTGCTACGTATATGTATACATGCATCCCTTTAATGGGAGTAGCTAAAATAATGGCGAACGCATAATTAGGGGTGGTTGGCTAGTGGTCGGTAGCTGTGGTTTTAATAAAAAGAGCAAGTACCTATATATATACGTATATATATAGACTGGTAGATAGAATTTATAATATGACGATATAGTGACGCTGGTCACGTGCGGCCTTATTCTCTGCAGATAGGTTAGGTACGGGTACCTAACCCTGCGTAGCATAAATATTTATGTATCAACGTTGAACCAGTTACGTCACCCCCTCGAAAATCAATTTGTTCGATTCGTTAATGGATCATCAGGGTTCCATAAACTTACTTAGGTATTGGAACGAGGTTAATGGTCCTGACGTAAGGCTGCTTCCAGTGAACGACAAGCAGGGACGAGTGGAATTTAAATTTTTCAGAATTTATAAAAGGGGGGAGAGGGGCGAGTGGGAGAGGGGGTTGGTGAGCCTGGTTGTACTACCAAAGAGGGTAGCGATTCAAGGGATAGAAAAGAAGTAGAGATGCTGAGAGGTCGGACCAATATCTGCATATCGCTGTCGATAGACACTGGTTCGCATACTGAGGTGCCTCATGTAATATTCCTGAATCGAGTTCCCTGTCGCCGAAGACTCACCCCTGTTATTAAGGGCTGAGGAATCGCAAAGGAATCGCAAAGGAACCGCAAGCTACGGGACTGCGTCTCTCGAGGGAGACGGGGGAGGGAGCAGCAAATACCCTCGACGGTTCTCGCAGTTAGTCCTTATAATTCTTTTTTTTATGGAAGAAAACGGAAGGAAAATTTGTTCCCCTCCTTGCAGAAAATCCACGTACCATTTTGAACTTTTGAATATCACAAGTGAAATCGTGATGAGAAATGATAACTTTTCTGCTTTGAGTTTTTGTTATTACGTGCGATGGAAGTAAAACGTCTTTTTTTAAAACTAAATATGTAATACGCAACCCCTTGTACTCCGTTATGGTATAACGCGTTAACGAGCTCGAATAAAACAACTGGTACTCGTTGACATTTGACGTTTAATAAAAAAGAAAGTTAGTCATATATTTAAAAAAAAAGATACCTATAGAACGCTACAACTGCTTTACTTTTCCGGTGGATAAAAGTGACAAGAACAAATGACACCTATGGCTCTTGCACAGACCATCAAGGATATATACCTGGGTTGAAACGTTTGCCAGAGGGCGAACTAGAAAAATTCAATCCTAGAAATATTTCAAATTGACGCGTGAAGAATGGCCTCGATTCTTCAAAGAGAACCGGAAGAAAGCGAATGGACGCGGAGTCTGTCAGAGATCTGAGAGCTCAACTTCTTGTATTTGAGGGGTAGAAAACATGGGCGCAAAAGCGGCCTCGGTCGACTGGCGAAATGCACGTGTGAAAGCCAATACGCGTGGCTTCACCGGCGCAAAGAGTTGGAGACTGGATGGTGCATTGATCCAAGAAGAGGTATATCAGGAGCATGACAGAAAGAGAAAGAATGAAAGAAAGAAAGAAGTCAAAGTAAGCAGGATCGAAAAGGACAGGTGGATGGAAGTAGAAAGACAAAGTAAAGGTTAGTTACAAGAAGTACTATAACTAAGAGTTGAACATGGATATAGGATATGTAAGAGGAAGAGGATGAAAAAGCGGGGCTGGTTCTTCCCATACGGTGGCAGAAAGCTGTTGGGGTAAGGGGGTTCAGATACTTCGAACCTGACGACGATCCTTCACAAAGTCTTCATGTGTGATACCGTATGTCGATGTTAGGGGTGGTGTGAACTTTATAACTATAAGGAAGTTAGAAGGGGGTCGTCTTTCCAATAACAAAGCTGTTCCAAGGGGGCGGCCCTTTCCTCTTGGAAGATGCACCATCTACCTTCCGGGGATCAACTTGACCTAACGCAGGTGGATGAGCTTCTGTACACCCTTATTTGATCCCGATCCCTCTTACACGTGAGGGTTGCGCAAGGTTAACCCAATATAAGGATCGTTTACTCCGCGTCTTATCAGCATCCTCCATGGACACCCGCAGCTCCGTGCAACGTCATTCGTAATCACACGTGGTAAAAGGCGCCCTTGCCATTTATATCGCGATAACAATTAAATAACCTCTTTATATGATCAATTAATATCAATAAAATTTAAAAATTTATCATTTCAAGGGAACATCCCTCTGATGTGCTATATGCTATGCACACACTATATTACAATGGTACCGTTACGTATGTATAGCTTAGAGATCGATACCTATACAATACTATTGGAAATATTGAGCGAGTTTTATGCTATGTAACATATATAGAGAGTACATACAGCAATAATGATAATAGGAACACTAATATGTTATTTTTAAAAGTAAAATTGAGCTAATAATGTTTGGATGTCATTATATCAGGAACTCAAAATTTGCAATGGAGAAGCCTACAAATCCGCGGGAAGTTTGAATTTCTGAAATGCCAGTCTCCTTCGAACGAAATTCGCGGCGCGCATTACGGCTTGAAATGATTACTGTCTATCAAGCACAGTGCACATTGTAAGCTGATAGGATGTCAGGCATATATACAGATAAGATCCCCAAGTGCGAGAGGCCGGAAATAGGTAGAGGATAAGGATGAAGGAAGACGTTGAGAACGGAAGTGAGACTGTATCCATCTTGTGACGCAATTATAACTTGTAGTTTGTAGTACTTTAGTTCGTGGGTGGGTTTTGGCTAGAACTGCGTGCAGCTTTAGGTTACTTAGTATACCTATATGTGTGTGGTATATATTACATATACCTATGTAGACGCTGGTAGAAATAGGAGGAGGGGGTAGGTGTATTTAGGGGGTGGTAAGAATGTTTCCTCTTGCCAACCCGAAGAGGAGGACGATCCTACCACATTCGGCAGAACTTACAATCAGTTCGGATTTAGACAGCATCTGCATCCGTCGGATGAGATCTTATCTCTGGCGACTGAGCAAAATTTTGGTACTCAACCAAATGCAAGTGTGTAACTTTCGCGAATTTCGTATTACGTATTTATTCGCATAACAATAAGTAGGCAGGGACCGACTCATCCCGATGACGTCGCGTTCTAGTAAGCACATTGAAACACTGTAATTACTGTACGTTCGGCTCATACTTTGAACTCAGTTTCAAGTAGGAAACCGGGAGCCGTTAGTGCACTTAACCAACACCTCGAAGCATTGTTATCTCGAAGAACGAATGACGGCATTCTCAGGCTTCTCTTTGAAGCTTTTCCCGCAATTAGCGATTGTCTAAAGAGAAGTAATTAAAGTTTGAAGCGAGTCGAGACTCGAGAAAATTTCGAAAAATAGTTCCGGAGGCTTTGTAAAAAAATTTTTCATTTCAATCCTCCGGAAAGCGTGTATACCCCGTATACACGGTATGTGACCTACTGCCCAAATGCATAGAAAAAACTTTTAGCGAGACTCTAAAAAGCATGTCGTCGATATAATTAGCAGCGTTATAATACGCCGGATTTATTATTTAATTAGTTATAAATATAATGTCAAATCCGTTCTGAAAATTCTAAAAACGTATGCTATACATATCTTATGTAACAACTTTCACTACCCCCCCCCCCCCCCGTGTGCCTCACAAATTATCTGGTAAAATCAAAATGTTATACTTAGCTCGATATCGTAAATTCACCTCGTTTCCAGAGCCGATGGTATTCCCGTGTGTATTTGGATTTTCCCCATTTATTGCAGTACATCATATCAATGTCATTCAATGATATTCGTAGTATATAGACGTCGCCTCGAAGCAAAACCCTTCAGGGGTTGTCGTATATGAAAACGATGATAGATAGCACTTCCGTCTTACCGTGCGTGAACAAACGAGACTAGAATTCTAATAATGATCGATGAGATGCACTTGTAGGGCATCGAGTAAGCGCATCACGCAAGAGGGGATTGAGTCGTCGCGTTTATATCGATGGAAACGACAAGTAAAGGGAAGCTGACTGTAAAGGATTTGAGGAAGTCCAATCGATCTTGGAAAAATCGAGCTCGTACAACGATACAGGCTGTATATGAGCATAACTCGGTGAAAAAGAAAATGGCAAAGCGAGCCCCGTACGGATCTGACACCCTTCATATATTTTCCGTATAGCACTACGCCATTTTCCGACGACAAGCACGAGATTCGTTGTGTAAGGATGAAGCACACCCCCCTTGTTAAGCGTTGCGAATTTTTTCCGGTAAATCTGCCAGACCGAAAAGAGGTGGAAAGAGGGTGAGATTTATCATCGGGGTAAAAAGATAACAAAAAAACAACCCCTGTGGCTCGTGTCTTTTCTCCTCCTTGTATCCCGGAACTCAACCTCCATCCTTGGTCTTACCAATCTCCTCCCGCCACGGTCACTTCACGTCTTAAAGTCAAACGCGAATTGTCATTCGCTAATGAGCTTATATAGACGCGCAAATAATTTTGCATAAAATTTCACGAATATTGGATACGGGGGATGAAATTTTTCGTGGGTATATAAATATTCGATTATTAATTCAGAAATATAAAATTATCGCTCGTGCAAAAAAATACAAAGGCTGACGTATCTTGATAAGAGTTTTCGTCATTTTATATAATCCCCGATAACGGAGTCCGTCAAAACCCACAGCATCCCTTGTACGTCAAGTGAGGGAGTGTTTTCGTAAATAAAAAATCCTCCATCCACTCGTATTAGTATAACCCTGCGAGCTGGTAGTCTGCGGCCTGGCCAGCGTAATTTCCGCGTAATTACTGAAACAACCTGAAACAACTCTCGTTAAAACTGCCCCACCGCAAGCAAGCCGTACGCGAAGGGAACTAAAGTAAGAGTAAAAGGGGGGGGGGGCTCGAGGCAAAAGCGAAGCTTTTGGGTTGGGTTGGACCAGGCAGCTTCCAAAATTAAAGCGAAGCCTCGCGTCCAAAATTGTTGCAATTATTATTTAAACAAATATTGTTTAAACAGCTACCGATGCACCCACTTACGAAACAAAGAATGGTATATATGTATATATTATATAAATACTGATATCTTATATTCGTATCCTTATCAGTTGTCACTGACATGCTACATCCTCACGTTCTCAATTTCTTTTCTCTATTTCTCCTATCCGGGACATGGCCGATTTAAATCGAGCATTCGCGAAAATCCAAATTACGAGAGAAACTTTTCACGGCTTCAAAACCAGCTGATCCCGCATCGACGTCGGTAACGAATTAATTAAAATGTTGCGTATCCGCCCGAAGGAACGTATCGCGCAATTTCCGATTTAAAAAAATCGTCACGACTCAAACAATATTTTACCTATTAATAAAAAAAAGAATTGTGTAACCGCGTGCATCTATTAATTTAAATATCCCATGTATAACATATTTCTATATAAACGCAATAAAAATCCAGTATACACGTGGACACGTGCACTTTACCAGAGTTCATAATGATGCATATTTAATTTCCATATCACTACGACTATAATAGCCAAGTCCTGACACAGAACATCGTCAGGCACGTAATGACAGTCAAAGCTTCAAAACATGTAAAATTCATAATGGCAATAACCGGAAGCATTGACACGTGGTTTTGGAGTATCACAGCACACGGTATAGAATTACCCAATAAATGGTAGAACCAAGGATATTTTCAATACGATATCAGAGCGGCAACGAGCGATTAAGGAAATTCCGATATCGAACTGCGGTTTAACGTCGCGTCGCGACGGCAAGTGGATTTCGACACAACGTACTAATTCGATTGCGAGAAAGCGAAAGATATTGACAAGGATCCCCAAAGATCGATACTTAGTCGTCTAATATATTGAGACTCGAAGAATCGTAGCAACGACAACGGGCAGTATAAGGGGCGATTTTCATGAAATTACTCAAGCGAAAAAAAAAAGGGTAAGGAAACCATATACTATAAAGGGAAGCATAAGGCTCAAAGCTCAGCCGCGAAATTTCCGCATGCAAAAGTTAGTCGCTCGTTGAGAAGAGGGAGGAGGACGAGTTAGAACGCTCAAATGCTTAAGGGAACTTTAACATTTTTTTGTTGCCTACTTTCATGTGTGTACGTATAGTATATGCGCTTTATGTATGCGCACTTGAATCCCACGACGTTTTTTCCAACCCCCTTTCGTCCTTTCATCCCTCTGTCCCATAACCCAACCGGAAGGATACCCATAGAAGAATCCAGGATTACGACCCTCCTTGCTGCGTCTGCTTTAGGTGCGGCTAAAGTCTCCATCTAGAATTGCTTCAAAAACCACGACCAATAAGAACATCCCCTTCTCTCTGCCCTTCAACCAATTACCTTCCTACCAACCCTATTTTGATACCATTTTTCCTTGCCTATACACTTCGCTTCTTTCATCCTTTTATTATTTCCTTTACTCTTCTCCTCCTTTCGCCAGATCTCATTCATCCCCTCCCGACCCGCTAACCACCCTTAGCTAGAAATTATTCTCTCGTTCAATTTTAACCGCGGGATAAGGGATAAGCGCCAAATTCCTCTTCCATCATGGTCTTCCTTTTTTTTTTTCTTCGTGAACGACCATCCCTTTTTCCTATTTCCGTAAACCTGCCAATTAAATGCCAAAGCCGAGAACGTCGATGTTTGTTGTTTTTTTTTTTTTTCATTCTCTCGTTCGTTTCTTCTTTGGTTTTATGGATTAGCTGTATACAGGGGAGCAGCACAAAAAAGCCAATGACGTATACATGTTGCATCGTGCAACGATGCATGCATATTTGCCTGTGCATGTATATATACATATATATGTATAAGTATTACGTTTCACAGACGGCCTACGCGTTTCGTACGGTAAAGCATTACGTTACCGTTTTGCGTGATATCGAATTAATATAAATTGAATATCGGTTTCTACCAGAGCGAATCGATTGCCCGCGTAGAGAATGATGGATAGGCGATCGTGTTTGCTGTAGTAACGCGAGGCTGCATAAATTGGTCAAGCCTGAGCTATTCGCGACTTTGATGTCGAAATCGACGAAGCGATTTCTGCCGATGCAACGCGGTACGCGACCATAGTAACAATAACGAGCGAAACGATCCTCGCTTATAGATACATTGCCTAAAGTGGTAACGGGCAAAGAATCGCTATAGGAAATAAAAAATAAAAAATCCGTGTAGATGATAAATCGCACAGCGATGAAGAGAAACCAGTGAAAAGCCGACAATCGCCCGGATCGCATTATAGAATAGGAATAAAGGGAAGTGTAAGAAGAAAAAAAAAAGAAGAAGCAGAATAATGAAAGAGAAGAGAAGAGGCTTTCAGAAGCTCGGAATAAATTGGTATCGCGACCTTTTATCGCGCATCTGAAAATTCCGCTTCCGCCGAGTGTATCTTCCATCGGGTGCAGTCGGACAAAAGAAAAGAGCAGAATCGACTGAAGCAAGTGGCGTCGTCTATCAACTAGCAACGGTACGTTGTGTCATAGACGGAAACGTAAAACTGAGATGGGAGCGAGAGAGAGAGAACGATTGAATGAATATCTTTATTGGGCGCTCTGGGATACATATCCTCCAAGAGCACCGGTACCTGGTATACGGTGACGTCATTTCTTGTAATAATTTATAGGTAAAAGTTTAGAGTGACTGTAAGTATAGATTTAAAGTTTTCAAAATAATTGCTCTTAAAAGTCTCTAACCAGTTGAGAACTGTTTTGCTTATTTAGGAGTTACAGCTGGAACGTCGATTTAAAAGCGTAGACGGTTGAGACAGATCTTACTGCACTGTGTAGAGAGTTCCAAAAAGAGATTGCTTAGAGGCGAAAATATTTTTTATAGATTTCTAATCTACATTTTGATATGAGCATATCGTTCAATTTGTTTAGCGTATTTCTTGGTATATTTGAAACGTGAGAGGCAAAGGGGCTGCAGAGATAGCTAGACCGTGGACCCCCTAAAATATAATGTCGTCGAGATGTCACTTTTAGACATTTTAATTTCTATAGTAGGAAGTGATGCGTTATCGCCCTTTGACTTTAGATACGAGACGAATTGCCGAGTTAAGAGAGAAAGAGAGAAAGGGAGAGAGAGGGAGAGAAAGAGAGACCTCTAGAGAAAAATAATGCTATTACCATATTTCTCCTTAGATCGAAAGCATCGGTTAAAAAAATTTTGTCTCGATGCCTGCTACACTCGACAACCATGTCGAACTTTAAGAGTAATGGCAACTGCTCGCAAACGTTTTCGCGTTAAAAAAAAAAAAGCATTAAGCGACAGAGAAACATTTATTGCAGTATAACGCATCGGTGTTCGGCAGCGAGTTGCGCATGTGGCGAAATAATTGTTTCGAACCAGTGTAACCCGTAGTGCGGAATCTGCCAGCCTCCCCCCCCCCCCTCTTTCGCCCGATTTCATTCGGCTGCATCCCTCCATTCGGATTCGGACTCCCTCATTCCCTGTTCCCTACGCTGGTTCCTGTCCTCGATCCATCACCTATAACAGCTTTGCTCGTGGCGCAGAGAGAGAGAGAGAGACGACGCGGACAAAAAATAAATTGCTGTTACGCCTCGTTGAAAAGTTGAAAATAATAAATTGTCTTCATTAGGGCGCGGTTGGTCGTCGAACTCTTCCCTGTACGTGTCACCCCTCCCGCTTTTCTTTCCCAATTATGAGTTTGCTCAGTGAGAACAGGACTGGCGCCCGTCACCGAGGGAAATTCTCGAAGGAGTTTTAGGTATTGAAAAAAGAACACGAGGTAAAGTCGAGTAGGAAATGAAAAAAAAAAAAAAGTAGAGCCACGAAAAGGTGAGAGGATAGCTGATAAAAAATACTTGGAGTATATTAAAAAGATCTTGAAAAATAAGATATAGGTAAAATGAAAATGATATGCATACAATATATGTATATACACATATATACTATGTACCTCTGCACGAATATATTTGGTGTATTCTGCAATATCCTATCTATATGCGTAAACAATACGCACGACTAGGAATAAGAAACTCCGCAATTTTCTTTACTAGATTCAAGAACCTATTGTACCTATTTTTAGATCCCAGAATGTACATCCAGTGTGTCTATACTAGCGTAATCTAAGCCTGAGCGAAAAGAACGCGAAACCTTTTACCTTAGGTCCCAATTCAGGTTTCAGGATAGTACTAAAGGGTGGGATATAGCAGTGCTGGACTGTGAAGATGAGAGAGGGTAGTAGGGTGGCTTTGCTTTTATCTAATAAACCTTAAAAGCAAATGCTTCCTGTAGCCTGTACCTATAGACAAAACAAAGATAAGTGTATTAAAGGGATTTCGTTTGCCACTGAAGACTGCAAAGTAGTTACAGTCGAGTTGTATCAGCGTCAAGGGTACTTGAGTATTTCATTTGTAAGGTACACTAGCGCCATAGGAATAATATTCGCAACTGGTCGCGTATAAAAAAATTTTAGACAATTGGTACCCCTTGTTCGCAATTTTCATAAAAATTCTGCAATACTGCATACTGACTCTATGACACTTGCGTTATCCAGTAGCGTAACTCTATATTACATTTCGCTATATTCCACGTATGGCAAAGTAATAAAATAAAATTTAACTACAATTTTATTTCGCAACTGGGTTAAATCTAACTGGATACCTTTTCCCGGTGAAATCGAATTACCATAGCTTTCTTAATACTTTCGTACGTTTGGTTGTTGTTAGTCGAGAAAGCCCTTTAACACGTACGTCAACCCTGTACTAGCTTGAGCGGAAGGTACTCGACATGGCGCAGAAGCACTTTGCCAATGAAATTACCAAAAATAAGCAGGGCCGTACCTTCCGCAAGATGAGCCTCCCGCTTAATGAGTTTTTACTATGAGTTACCCGACGAGGGTGAATATTCCCATTTCACTCGAAATAGGCGAGAATACCAGCTGCCTCGTCCCCCACGTCCGAAAGGAACATTTTGGCAGGCTTAATGGAAGCCCGCAGGTATAGGTGAGTCTTCTCTGTGCTCTACGCTATACGATGACAGGGGTTCTATATACCCCAGGGAAATGTCAGGGGTATCGCGGTGATTCGAGCGAACGACGGAAAACGCAACCGCACAGGTCGCTCGGCTCGTTTCGACCGAGAGTGCAATGTCAGCCGTGGCAATTGCACATAAAGTTACTGGGGCGCGCAAAGCGAAGTGAACCAATAGAGGGAGAAAGAGGAAAAGGGAGAAGATAAAAGTGGGGATGACAAGAGACAGTCGGGTTCGTTGTAGAATCATGGAGAAATATAGATAGCAATGTCGAGAGGAGCGGAGAACAAATTATTGCATGGGATTTTTCTATTTCGTATATATGATTTTTTTTCATCCCCTTTTCTCCACGCTTCTCTATATTCCAACTGCAATCGCTACCACTTTGGAAAAGCGGCACAAAAGGTTCTATCATTTTTTTTTTTTTTTTTTTACGAAAGTACAGCACTGAGATTTTTAACCCTCGTTCTTTTACAACCCCCTGCCACCTCCCACCTCACTGTCACAGAGCCTTCGGTATCGATCGATATACTAGAACCTGAGATATTCTTACCTGTAACTGATAGGTCCTTTCATTCGTTTTTCTCAGCCTGTCCTTTAATAATGGATCTCGTAGTTTTGTTTGCTCGGATATGTACTTTCCAAAGGAATACCCTCTTAGTCTTTTGATCTAGAAATATTCGCGCCTCGTAACGCGAGGGAGATAACAGCAGATTTTAGAATTTTCTTACCCTTTTAAAATTGACAAGTGTCCTGAGGTAGTAGAAATTCCAAATTTTTACCGTCTAACGTTCATAAATAATATCTGTACGCGGAACTCGAATTTCTATGTGATCGTTAATCGAATTTCGGGTTGCGAGAGAAAACGAGCTATGAGAGAAAATTTTTGAAAATAATACATTCACCGCCAACCGTATGCCAAAGAAATTCAAAGATCAACACCTTCTTTTGCTATGTTCCACGAAAGTAAATATAAAAAGGAAGCAAGTCACGAGGTAATCAAGACACCGAGAACGTATTAGTGCCGTAGACGTACGCGAATAAAGGAATTGCACTGTCAAGAAAAGTTCAGTTCTGCTTTTACTCGAGAGTTATTTTTCGAAAGGACTCTTATTTTCCCAAATAAAGAAAATCCCCCGAAAAAAAGTCCATTGCTCTATACATATATCCAACACGTCACGTGCTGTACGTTTTAGCTTCTCCACGCTTGTTACTGAACGAGGAAAGGACAACTCCGACAGTCGAGATAAAACAAACGAAAACCGCCGAACTAATCAGACTGAAGCGATTCAAGGTATTCCCAGAGGTCGCCGTCTCACCGAACAGGATAATTTAAACTTTCTCACGATAGTATCCATCCGCGCTCATGCGCAGTGATTCCGACCAAAGAGAATGGTACGGAAGTATAAAATTCAAATATTAGTATAAAATGGTAACGCAGTCTCTAGTAACTAAATTGACGGTAAAGGTATTAAAGGATGATACTACAGCCGGATAGTTAGGATAATTAAAAGTTTTAATCCAAAGATTTTCATTGAAATTAATACTGAAGATGATTAATAATATTACAGACAGCTTACCGATATCCATCTACGAAATTGCATTATCCTCCGTATCTACCGATTGCTTTATTAATCTTGCATTGTCTACCTTTAATGGACATTTCGAACGAACTCCAACGGCACTCTGACGTTACTGATCCTATTCAATTTTCAATAGATTCTCCAATTTCGATCCGATCTAGACACGAACGTTCAATTCGACCAATTCGGACACGAATACTAATGATAAAATGATAATGCACGAATCGTATAGATTAAAGTGCCAGCTCAAGTAGACTCTTAGGTTTTTACCTAGCTCGTCCAATTTCGATCCGATCCAGACACACGAACGTTCAAGCGAATCAATTCGGACACGAATTCTAATGATAAAACAAGAATTCACAAATCGCACAGATTAAAGTATCAAGTCAAGTAGATTCGCAACTAAAAGTCGCCGGATCTACCCATTGAATTATACAATAACGTTTCTTCAATCGATCCTCGCTAAAAATTTTTAGTCAAAGAAAAGACTATTCCGACACCGTATAAAACGACGTCGTTAAAGTTATTTTAATGAAAGCCCATATACATAATACATTCGCTGACACTGCTGACTCTCCAAGAGATACTAATATATCTAGATGATAGGAACGTAAATCCTTAACGACATCGTGACAGTAAACGCTTTAGCACACGATCCCGTTATATACAATCCGCGGTGATTACGCGTCTTATGAGAATTCGATGCAATAAATTTTACGTATTAATAGTTTGACACTCATGAAATTCTTAACGGCTCCATTAAAGGCTTATGTCACTTGACTCTAAGCAGATCGATATAGTAAAGAATTCTGAATATAAGGAGGATTTAAAAAAGAAAAAAAAAAGTACCTACAGTCCTTAACTCACGCTCTTTTTTAACCTCAGTACATTAGGAAATGACTCCTCGGCATTTTCCAGGGATCGATACGTTTCCGCGGCCGATATTTTCCGGCCTTGTTAAACGAAATGACGTTGTGGCGACTCCCTCCGCAAGGGAGGTGGAGGAGGAGGAGGAATCGGTTATGGCGACGGCGAACACAGCAGGGCTGTTTTTAAAGCGCGGCCTCAAATTGTGATGCATGAGTGGCTTAAAAGGCCGTAGCTATTACCGTCCGCTGTGCACGGGGAAAATTTGGATATTCGTCACTGCCAACTGCCGCGCGTTTTCTCTCACCCATTTTCCCCCTCGCTTCTCCCCCCAATCACCACACCACCAGTAGCCAGTAACGCGAGCATCAATGGATGTACTAAGCCCGACAAACGGGAGAACGATTTATTAGCCTCATTATTACATTTTGACATCTTTATTCTCCAGCGTCACGTATTACAGTGCCCGTTGTTACCGACCGCTCATTAGCAATGTGAAGCGTTTAGAGTTCAAATATATTGGGTAAATATCTACGTTAATAATAAACGTACCATGGAACAATGGGATATGCCTGTTTTGATATTACGCGTTACTACGTGAGTCTGCTTACCTCCACGTGGTGTATCGGTAGTGCCTCGTTTCCTCGAGCCTGAAACAAAAATAGTAAAATATCATTAAAACATTCGTCCCGATAAGCAATACTGTTTCTCGTTAATTAATTCATCCAGAGTCCTTAGCCTTCAAGCATTGTCTGCTTTCTCGTGGCTCTGCGATCCTTGTTTTTTTTTTTTTTTCGAGTCCAGACCAACCGACCTGAACTTCTAAACCAATTGGCTCAAGTCAAAAGGATACGAAGGAACGAGGGGGGCTGTTGCAATCAAAACTTTCGAATTCTACTCGAAACGAGTTTTCCGGCTTTGGCCCTCGAGGCATCGACGTGATCGTTAAATTAATTCGAGAAATATTCGTAAAATTGGCCAAGGGTATAGGAATATACTGGTCCAAGTAGACGCGAGCTGAGATTTCAATGTAACGTCTTACAGGTACCCAGGAATAAGTATATTCTTGCCAACGTCAGACGCATTCAATATTGATCAGGATCATCCGACGTCTACGTCTACGTCCTTAAAGATTTCACCAACTTGAAATAAAGCATCCACGACCCGAGATCATCGATTGGATCGCTGGTAGCTATTAGAGGGTCGAAATAGCCGATGAGCTTGTTCCATCCCCCAGATCCAGCCGCCACCCCTGCTAAATGTAAGACCTAACGTAGTTAGGAATCCTTACACTGGCGAGTCCCATTTACTGTCGACACTTCCTTCGTCTTCACTTTTCCTGCTCATCTTCCTTACGCCCCTTTTCTTCGCGTCCCCCACGAACCCAGTAAACCCGGTATGTTGATGCTGAACTCGTCTCGGCATTACAACTTTATACAGAACCACTTACAAAGCAGAGCGCTAACCCTACCCCGTTTATGAACTTTCCTAAATCATAAATTCCCAGCGGCCCAGGGTAGGCACGCTCCGGCCAAAAAACAGGGTAACCATAAGCCGAGTGCGACTACGCAGACCAATCTTCACACGCTGTACCATAATCTTTCGCAAAAGATCCCAAGACTTCCGGGTACGAAAAACTTTTGGGAATCGCTCGTTTTTTTTTTTTTTTCTTTCTTTCTTCCTACGAGTTTCTTCGCTGAGGCAGAATGGATCTAGGGGATGTGATAATAATTTAGGCAAATTTATCTGTCTGGATCACCGAGCCGAAACAGTACCTTTTGTACACGGCTACGCGCACACCGAGTACCAATGAGACTTTTTCATCGAGTGTTGACGAATTTTCTTCTAATTAAGTTCCCCCTTAATGAAAATCCACTTTTTCATCACCCCCTTACAAAGCATCACCCTCGTCCCCACCGTAGGGGTTGACTGCGGTTGACTGCGGTTGACTGCGATTCCCTTGTCTACCCTCTTGCAATTTATACGTGAATATCGGCCACGCGTGCACGGATTTTCCGATTGGTATTAACGAGAACCGATAAACGCGCTATAAACTTCGATCGATAGTGGCACAATGGTGAAAATCATGACGAGTGATACGTCGATGTTGATGAGGGTTGAGAAGCACCCCCTATAGATAGACACTTATACTCGCCAAGTACCTCAAGGGATGATACGCGTGTGTTACTCATAGTCATGTATATACATGTGTACTTGGGGCATCCTGTATGTAGTGGGGTTGTAAGTTCACTCTGTTTGGAGAGTGGGAGGGGAGGGGTGAGAAAGATAAGGAGAACGTGGGTAGACTCGCTACTCAAACCCGATAAGAGATCGTACCTAACTTAACCCCACCCGTTACCCTCTAACCAACGAGCCAACCCCACGATCGAGTTTGACTAGAGCTAGAGCTGATATTATGGCTCCTAGGGGTTTCTTAACCCTTGACGTACGAAATATTTCACGTTTCCCGACGACACCCGGAAATGGGATCTGACGTACTTTGCCATCCCTTGGCCTTGTAACAATTTTCGAGAGTGGCGATAAATGTATTGTCGAAAATAAAAGTATCAGGATTTGGAAATGCTGGACCCCGAGTGGTCACGCTTACCAAAAAGGAATATTTTAATGTATTCAATGCCGCACTGTGCAACGGGTGAAAGTGCTGTCACTTTAAAAAGCTTTTTTGTCGAATCTCCATTTCTCACCCTTCACAGCCTGTCGGCTCGATGTGCAGCAACGTGCGAGCGAGCTTTCGCGTGACGCAATTTTTTTCATTCGTATTCGATAATTTTAATAACAACCAGTTTGCGCTGTAGAATCCATACCGAAGCCGAAGCCTTTGACGCTACGCTTTGCTTGGATATACGCGGAATGGGGGATGAGGAAAAAATGAAAAGGGATGATACGCGTGAGAAAACAAAATAATATTTTAAAAAACCAACGAAATATGAATACATGGGATTCCGAAGATTCTCGAATATATATTATTTGTGTAACGATTCGTAGTTGTCAAAAAAAGAAGCCGTAGTAAAGTATACGGTGTAACCTGGCGTGCAGGCTGGAAATTAATTCCAGACTCTTTATTCACGATATTTATTTTCGCATTGGAACTGGGATGAACGTTTTTTTTCCGCACGCATGCTGTTTGGAGTTTTTATCGATACCATATAACGTTCTGGGCTTACAGTCCAAGTATTCACAGGATGTTGAATCAAAGTACACATTTACATAAGTAATATCACCTTCTGATTAAGGAATACGATTTTCTTTTACATAAAATGATAGTATACAAAATTTACATATAATCACCAGAAAATAATCGATCTTCGTATTCGATGATTATGTATATAATTAATTTTTTTTCTTTAAACACACCAGTCTTTAAATTCCAGCAATGCAATGCATACGATTATTTACTTTTGTTTCTCATATAAACGATGAAATATTTTACGAGAGCAAGATTATTAAATTTCAAAAACAAAAATCATGTCTTCCTCAAATGTTTACTCAGGCAGGAATACCACATGTAAATATATCTATATCTGTATATCCATACCAGAGACACGAATAGCATCGTGCAACAGATATGTATATAACAGGTTGCGCTATTTATTGAAAAAAGATGTATTCCAGTAAAAATCAAATAATCCGACCCGCTTCTTGTTGTCACGTATGATATCTGGTATGTGTTCCAAAGGAATGCGAATTTAGAAAGCGAATGAAATTATATGTTACGTTGTAAGCGGTTTCACTTGAAATTATTATCATTACGAGAGTTTGGATGGTTTCCAGGTTGAAAACGTACGTCCAGACAGAACGTTAAGGATTATAGCCGTACCAACCCCCTTGACAAAACGCCACCCCTTCGAGACGCTACAATTGAGACTACATACCAAAAATAGTCGAGGACTTCCGGTAGGAAGGAAATCGCCAAGAGAGAAAGAGAGATGGCGAGAGAGAGAGAGAGAGAGAGAATAGGTCTAGCAGATAAAACTGTAGAGTGCCTAGTACAGTATACCTATATACACATCGATTCCATTTGTTACAAAGTAGTTAAGAATTATGCAAAGGATAAAATACGTATAAGAGATGGATCAGTTTGAAAGATGTAACAGATAAGATTAAACCAGTCAAATGCCAAAGTACTCGATAGACTATGGTCGACGTTGCAAAGTACTTCATGAAAATAAACTCTACCTAATCTGGTAGCATAATCTGCAAGTCTCCGGTAGATACTCAAGTACGAAGCTTCAAGTTCCAAAAGTTCATCGCGAGTTTACGAAGAAAATTCACAAGTCACCGAGATGGCACTTCGAGGATAAAATATACAGTACGGAAGTGAGTTGGATAATAACGCAAGCGTAATCCCAGGATCGAAATCCAAACAGGCAGTTTTCCACTGAATTTACGAAGGATGCTGCACCAGACCAGCCTGAAAATTCCAGTCCAACAAATCTGCATGGCACCCTCTTCTAATTAATGATTTCAATCTCATTTATCATTATTGTTTCTCCGATGTTTCTGGAACCTCCCCTTAGTTTTATCCCAGTCTCCCCCCCCCCCCTTCCACGCCCCATCTTACCCAAAGTCATCGAGTCTCCAGCATCCTGATTCTCTCCCTCGCACTGTCACTGTCTCTCATCTCGTCCACCATGACCCATTCTTCTCCCCCTTCCGCCCCTAGTCTCTAATGAAATAACTTTCAGACACTATCCGTTACTTCATCAATCCGTTTGTCGGTCCATCTATTCGTCTGTAGAGACTTCCACGTCCGAACACGGGATGGCCATTAACTGAATTCGCGGAATTCGATATCTCCGATATCTAGCCAGTTGAACGACTGGTCCCCCCTTCGCCTCCCCCCATACACACCCCCATCCACCCACTTCCTTCCTCGCGACTCAAGAAAAACGTTCACCGAAACCTTCAAGTTCGATCAAATTGGTGCAACGAAAAGTTTCGCAAAGTTCCTCCTGCGAAAAGTCTAGGCACGAAGTTGAGCTTCGCAAAGGTCGGGATCGACAACGCGAACCACTTCCTCAGCCGGAAAGAGCCTCGTAAAAGGAAAGGATAGAAATTAATGCGACAGTAGGATCGTAGCCCGTGGCAAAGAATAGCAGTGCACGCAGTATACCTTCAGTGAGAAGCCCTCGTGTCTGCCTGCTGTACTAGTAACGAACGAGCCGCCAAGGTGAATTGGCTATAGGTACGTTTCCATGTACCTAAGGTAAAAAGTCGCAATCGCACAAGAGGAACGTTGAATGGCGGCTGATGAGGGATGCAAGCTTTCCTTTTTATCCTCAGGCTCTGCTCCTCCACATTTTTACCTCTTATATTTCCTTCCATACTTTTTTTCTATTTCTCTTCCTCTCTCTCTATCTTTAGAGGAATTACCTTCCTATCCATCCCTGATTGCAGAGGCAACCATTGCATTTCCCATATCTCACGCAATTCCCTGTAGAGACGCTTCAGGTACTCGCTAAGCCATTGCTACTCTGTAGGCATCTTTATATGTTAGCTGGAAAAAAAGGCTATATGCTGCGTCACAGGAGAAACACGTCGCTCGTTACGCACTCGACCGAAAGGACTTTGCTCGTGCATCCGACGAATTCGTAATACGGAAGGACGTGGGTATCGGGGGTTACATATACCATGTGCCACGACATAGTCCTCCCATCCATTATTCAGGCAGCGAAGCCTACAAGTGCGCCATGCCTTGCACGATGCCTCATTAATTCGCTTTATATGTTTCTTCCCGGTAAAGCGTCAGCTCCTTCGAGAAGCAGTGACAAAGTCATGTTTATCACGCAACTCCCTACACCTTCGATTTCCCTCTCGCTTTATAATCTCGATGTTATAACGAGTCGACGTCTTCGGGAATATTCATATTTATTAGGTCGCATCCTGCTCTCTGTCTGTGTATACTAGTATATGGAGAAATATAGCGAAAGAAAGAAAATAGGAAAGAAAAGATGACTTACCATAGGATTCGCCGTCATCTCAGATCTCCGTATAGATCACGGGGGTAATTCGTCCTTCGACGTTTGAGGTCCGTTTACGTAACGACTCAAGGAATTGACCTTTACAATTTTTTTTTTTTGCACTATGAGTATTTTCTGATACGGATTAATTATTGACCTATTTTGACTGAGTTAACTCGCGGATTTAACACAGTCATAAATAATCAGTCCGTATCAAAAAATACGCACAGTGCAAAAATAATCGCTAAAATCGAAGCCTAAAGTACTTACGTAAACGAACCTTTGGTATCCAAGAATGAACTAGCCCTATAATCTGCATAGGAGGAAATCTAAAAAATGATTATCCATAAATTCCAATTTTGCACTTCCCTCATTGCGTGTAACTTCTCTCATTGCGGACAGGATCTTTCGCGTGAATTTTAGGTCCACTGCATAATAAATAATTTTTACTCGGTATAGAATCCACTGCTTGGTAAAATCAAATCCGCGAACACCGTGAACTGCTTCGAGCATTAAGCAGTTACCACTGCACAATTTACCACTTTCGGATCGATAGAGATTGCAGCTCGCGGAATTCGCCGCGGTTGGTATTCCAATGAGATTCCCGCAAATTTCGCATTTTCCCAAGATAGACAAAGAGCGTAATACCATACTTGCGATTTGGTGGATGACCTCGTTCCCACGGATAACCCATCTCCACACAAAGATTTTCCATGCCAAAAATCCTCGATCCAATACACAACATTCTCCTACCTTAACCAAAATGAGCTATAGTCACCTGACGTATACGTACATACATACATACATATATACATACATAGTACTCCTAGTTTAATCTATACCAGATCGTACGTCACAGCACGTGTCCTTAAGTGGGAACGAGGTAACGTTCGAACACGGATTTCGGCCAATATAAGCCAGGAGAGCGTCAAGGAAATCCGATTTCCCGTGAAACTTTCGTTAACGTCTGGCCGAACCTTCCTACACATACTATAATCTCCCAGTCTACTTTCTCCATACTTTCTTTACGGCGTATTCCTTCATCCATTCCAAAGTTCCATCTTGGCCTTATACCTTAGCCACTACCTACACTATAATCTTATTCCTATAGGGAATGCTTTGACCCTGGGCTCCACTGTGCTTTTAGTATACACACATACTTTCCCGTATGTGCACCTGCGGTTTGGTACCATATGTGCTACTGGCGTAATCGGCCGCTCGCTTTTCACTCCCGTATTTACCCTTTGATAAATGCCCTATGTAGATAGGATACTATATGCCGTAGACAGTAGTACGTATTCGTGTACATAGAATGGTGTGTACCAGGAAGGCCCGTACGCCAATTTCATTGTGTACCGTGGTGTTTCCTTGAATTCGCCTGTAAAAGCTTGAAACTTTGATTAGGCACGTTAACGCTTCCCACATCATAAGCACATTTCGCACACGTCTTAATACTCTCGACGAACGATGATAACAGCCGCGCGACGGCTTCTTAAAACTTTCCTTCTGTTGACTCTAAGTTTCGTATTTACGGTAAAGGCTTCGCTCGGCCTTAATTCACGGCGGTTTACTGCCATCTAGAGAAATACGGCTTAGGCGCCTAAGCGAATGCACATTACGAAAATGACTTTATCCAAGCAAGGTGAATTGTCTGTTACGAGTGACAGAAGTGTACCTACGGTATAAAATTTTTAATATTTTTAATACCTCGATTTTTAGATAATTCGAAAATCCTCAGCAAGATATGTATTTACGTATTTCAGTACAAGGAAATAAAAAAAAAATCATCCAAAGGATTATGAACATGAAACTGCTTGACATTTTGTCGGATTATCGGTACTGCTTCGGATGGGATACCTCGTTAATCATATCAGCGCCAGTCGCGTCTCCCCTATACGAAGGGAGGATTCTCCGTCCTCTACCTCGAAGCTATTAAGCATCTCTTGTCAGATTCTGATTGTGCGTAAAGGGCCGATCCTCCTAGAGTCTAATCGTAAAATACTTCATCTGCGAAACCTTAAGGCAAGTTTTACTAACGATCCCAACTAATCTTGTATCGGTAAACGAGCCACGTCGCGTCGCGTAGCAAAGTTGTACGGTGGTGTTCGCAAAGTATAGAAGTCAGAACGGCTATCGGAGCTAACGACTAACGCAATATGTGTACACATAGCGGAGCACATAACGTTCGTGGTTCCAAGCGATAAATACTTGCTTAGCAACTCAATTTACTTTTACGTGCTAAGAATAGCAGCATAAATCGGTGATATGCTCGTTCCAGATGATTTTTTGGCGACTTACGTCTTATATGTTATAGGCTGATATAATCATCTCGTATGGCGTCATAATATGAACCCGGGATACAGGCGCTGGTTTACTTTCATCTGGCATTTGTGGGAACAACAGTGGTAAGCGACGATGGATAGACTTAAAAAAAAAAAGGTGATGCAAAAATTACAGAGAGGGAGGGGGGGGAGAAAGAAAGAGAAAGCAATTTAGCCATTAAGAAAGGCTATTGTACATCCATGAAGGAAACTTTAAACTTTTTTTTTTAATATCACTTTAATATTCTCCGTTGAGTTCATCAACGGTAGTTCATGTGGATACCTCAAAATGATTCCGAGCGTGAACGCTGTCGTCTTTGGTGTCGTCGTAAAATGCCATAAAGCGTCGCGTTTACGTGTAATCTAGATACGCGCTGCCATCAAAGGGTTTAAAGTTGACACCTCCAACGAGGTGCTTTATAATCGTAACTGGTTGAAAATTAGTTTTTCAACCCTTCTTTCCGTGATCCATAAATCGAAAGCACGTAGGTATAAAAGCGTGGCAATGTAATGGACGAAGGAAATAGTGAGGATTTTTATGACTTTTTTAATTTTCCTATACCTACCGTGAGTGCGAGGGAGATGGTGCCATCGGGATATACGTTCGTGAGACAAGGACGGAGATACCGTGAAACGGAATATCTCGTCTTGAGGTGGCCTAGGAACGGTGCGCGAAGAACCAACATATCGCATCGAGTAAAGAGAAGCTGAGACTAGAAATATGACGATCAATGAATCCTCGGGTAAACAAAAGTGACAACAGTGGATTCGTTCTTCGTCGAAGAATAAATAAACAACAATAGCCCGAAAAAACAGGGCTACGTAGGAGAATGAAGGAGAAGACATAATAAAGCAAGGAAAATAGAGGAGGGTCAAAGCCATCGTAGTCGAATGTCTGCTTTGGCCTCGAGACTCAATAATCGGCGGCAGAAAGCTGAAAAGTACAAGTGGAAATACGTGGTCGCAATCGACATTCAGGTCTGGTATTTTGCACGTCCAATTTTTGGAATGTGACGGTAGTGGCGTCACGTAATACAGATACAGGTATACGAGAGCCCAACGAATACACGTTTTAATTGGCTGAGCTTTTTAGCGTGGCAGGGTAGACAATTGCAATCACGAGGATATCGGAGCGCGGAGCATCGGGACGCTTGGGGGTGAATGAGAATTTCGGAGTGGGGCAGCTTTTTCGATTCTACTTATAGCTGGCAGACTGTCCTCGGCAAAGGGGTGAAGAGAAAGAGACAGAGGCAGAGAGAGAGAGAGAGAGAAAGAGAGAGAGAGAGAGAGAGAGAGAGAGAGAGAGAGAGAGAGAGAGAGAGAGAGAGA
>JARQSW010000349.1:1569702-1588198 GCA_030142375.1 Calameuta pallipes
AGAGAGAGAGAGAGAGAGAGAGAGAGAGAGAGAGAGAGAGAGAGAGAGAGAGAGAGAGAGAGAGAGAGAGAGTAGAAGCACCACCAACTGTTTTTACACTACGCCCGCGGGACGCAGGGTCATTTGTCAAGCGTCTCCGGCACCAGTCAACGCTAACTGGGCGACATTACACGGCACTATAGTGTCGTAGTTTTGCGGGTTCGGTTATGACGGGCAGCACAGTAGAGCCCGTGCTCATTCCGAAGATAAAAGCATCCCAAAATTTCCAGCCCGTTCATCATCCTTGCTGCGTCAACCTTTGCAGGCACTCCTAGCGTATTTAACGTCTGGTATAAGAAGTCGAGCCTAGACCCGGAAGTAGTCGGTGAATCTACAGAATCGTTGAGGGCTGTAAGATTGGCCCCACTTCCCTTTCCTGCTTCGCAGCCCATCAACCCCGACGCTTCCTGGGCGTCTTTGCATTTCAATTATTTGGCGAAGCCTGCTCTAGCGCGACGTCGCGCGTCGCACCCAAGCCGTCACTTTGCTTTCTGGAACGTGTAAAATGAACAGCTGCCAACCGGAGAGAACTTGGAGCGCTATCTTGGCGGAATCGACGTCGCTCTTATACCCCCCCCCCTTGCCCCCCGCCAATACCTACTTACTTACTACGAGCATCACCGACGCCTCCGGGTACCATCGCCATTACCGACGCGCCGTCGATCCTCTCAATTTTCCGTGCACTCCCACGCGAGAGTCCTGAACAAACAAAGCTCCCGTTGTGTAAGACCCTTCGTCGCGAAGCCCAATAGTCAGCGTCCGACGCCTTTCAACTTGGCGATTGTCGATTGGCGACGCTTGGCAAAAGGCGCCTTTACCTTTTCCCTCCTATCCGAAGCCTCGATGCTCACTTTGTTGCTGCCACTTCCTCTGTCTACAGCGAGTAGCCGTGTACCTGGATGCAACGAGTGTAGTAGTTTTGCAACGTGTAACACGGGGTAATTGAGAGTCGTCTATCAGACCTTAGAAGAACCGGAAGCGAAACCACTCTGAGGAAGGATCAGAGAAAGGAGTTACTTAGAGCGAATCCTAGCATAAGCATCAGGGTAGTATATTCCAACTGAACAAGGACAATGACTCCGGACCAGATGAAGTCAGAGAGAGAAAGAGAGAGAATGAGAGAGAGAGAGAGACGGTAAACCAGATCCACGTGTAGAGAAGCCAATTAATGCAAATGTCTAACCTATTGCGGTGTATAGGGTAGGCTGGTATAACTCTAGGGGTATGAGTGGTCCATTCTGAATTACCCGGAGCGAACTGGCCATGCTGCTCTCGACGCCGCGGCGCTCTGCCCGACCGCAACGCTTCAATTTAGAATGCTAATCAGGCCCCTAGTAGGACCGACAGTTTAATGTCTATACATGTATTCATCCCTTAATCCCGTCAAGCTAGTTTAGAGACAGTGTCCTTAGTCAAAAGCCGCTGACGTTCAGTCAGTGTCGACCTAACCAATTTCTATCGTTCTTCACCCTGGATAGACAGCTGGGAATTAACGAAAGATACTTTCCTCCTTGGCAGTGACCTTATAACCCCCGTAACTTCAGATTAAGACCACCTCCTTCGTATACCATCTTCGCCCTACAGATCTTGAGCCTCTTCTCAACTCTTGACGTTTCATAGCACGTGGGCCGAATTCAAAAATCCTCCTTCCTTAAGAAATCACACTTGGGTCCAGGATGCCCGAGATTAATTGATCCCCAATCGATCACCTTGACTTTTGGTGACTCACCATGGTGAATCTTGACTTTTCATCCCTTGGATTCGTTCCTATCACTTTTCAGTTATCTTAAATTGCCCTTATTACCTACTGACGGTGAGACTGTGTAATCATAGGTACTCTGCACTAGGTAATATGCCTATACCTTGAACAACAAAATCATCATTTTAAATAATGATCCAGAAAAATCAATGAGATACTTGATATTCTCAGTTATCTTAGGACACGTCATGTATCCTTCTAGTGCACCTAGAATGTCTTTCTTAAATGAATTTGAGATTGAATCATTTATTAATGATCTCACTGTCTTGTTCGATCACAGAATAATTGACTTATTAAATAGCAACTGTTTCCATGGTACAACATATTATTTGTATGATAACGCGTTACACTCGAGAAGGCATAAGAGAATTAAGAACGTCCAATTAGATTATCCACGAAGCTTTATCTGTATCTCCACGTGATAACGTGCTTACATTAATTATCGCTTCTCGGAATGTCTACGTATTAGCGTCAAGCGTAGGAAGAAAAAAAAAAGAAAGAAAGAAAATGTAGAAAAGAAAATTTATCATTTTCACATTATTACACCAAGCAAACGCGTTTGATTAATTTCACAAAATAAATCCCAAAATATACTCGTGCCTGAAAGACGCGAGTCACATGTCCACAAACGTCATACACAGACGTTTATAGAAAGGGGTTGAAACGGAAGTACATTAATTCCCGATACGACCAAAATTCGTCTCTCTGCCCCAATCAACGATTTAGCGACCCATCGAACCTTTCCACGGGACCCACGACCTATCATAAAATTGTAATAACGACGTGTTTCGCAATTTGTCGCGAGGGTTCAAACGAACGACTCCATCAAAGAATTAAAGATTTTGAACGATCCCGATTAACATATATATATAGAGACGTTTCACGATTTTTGAGCAGTAGGAATCACGAGACTTTTTAAGGGGTTTTGTGCACTGGGCAGACGTCTTGATAGGAAACAACACTTGATTTTAAAATAAAATAATCCTAATATATTATCCTATAGATTATAGATACTCGATAGGAATACATTATTTTTAGCGGGGATAACAATTTTTATTACCCCGAGGTGGTCAAGTTTTTATTTGATATTTGATTTATTATTTGATTTGACAATATAACTTGACTAATGGGATTAGCGGTTTCTTCAAGTACCGGCTTACTGGTTGTTCTATTGTGATAGGCGCGTGTCAGCTGATAGCGCCTGGACACTCGTTTGTTTTGAATCCAGTCGCACGACTGGTTTTTGGATTTTTGGAATATTAAGGATAATAATCTCTAATATTATCACCTCACGATTGTCGCTGTGATAGGTCGATAGGAATTTTGAGAAACTTTAAGATTTGAGGAGGTACTCTCAGATACAATTATGCACATCCACAGTGCGCTATGCACTCTTATGTGAGGCTCTTGACGTATCGGCAAAACAGCCAAATCGTCCCCAAAGTATCCCTTAGTAAAAATATATAACAGTAGGCACAATATATACATATATAGAAAGTAAGGGCAGTATATAGGAAGCCACATGACCGAATATAACCGCAAGTCCCTTTCGCTGCTCTTCCAATTATTTTGAGTTTTCTCCAGTCCGGGTTTTCACCTCGGCCCTCGAGGTATTAACTTCCTTTACCTCCTTTCACTCTATTTTTTTTTTTCACTTCAACCCCACCTTTACGAACAGACATGAATTTCTGATAGAATGATGCACAAAGAGGTTGAAGAACCGTAATCCAGCCGAGCCTGAGCCCGATAATTAAATGCAAGAGGTTTGAATATATATTACGAAAGTCCATCAAACCCACTTTTTCACTTTTTCACTTATAATCAGACGTAGACGTGCCTTATCCATGCGCTATGAAAAGAAACAAGCGCCATCTTTTAAAATTATACAAGTATATTATACCGCTAGATATATCCGATATGACCTCGTCCGACTACAAGAAAGCTCATATAATTATCACCAGGACATTAAATAACGACGCGACAATCGTCTCCCGCTTTAATCTCCTCATCGAAATTCGCTCGATCGAGCTCAAAGCACGCAAAAGTTCCTGCGCGAAATGTCCTGTGCCTTTCGAGCTGCCAGCAACGATATACCGGAAACAGCTAGAAATTGTATGTCCCAAAAGATTTCTCAAGCAGCAGGTTATACAGAGTACTTAACTAGTACAGCTACATATATATGTATATACACATACTTCACTCAATGAACGTCCGAAAATTGAGCCCGAAGAGTCGTGAATTTACGAGGAGCATCATCCCTGAGGTATATGGGCTTTGATATAGTAGGAGGATGAGCGAGCAGGACGCTCAGGAATCCGGAACCTGTAGCCCCGCCTCAGCCACTTCCGGTGGTTCAGACACCCCTTGATATACGACGTGTATGCATCACGGTCCATACGCAGCGTAACCGCTGCGCGACCGTATAGATGACCAAAGGTGCAAGACACAATAGAGTCTAATCAACAGGAAGCAGCACGGACCCGTTGTGTTAATATTAAATCGCACCGACGCTCAGTTTCACGCTTGTCTAAAGTGCTTATCTTCATCTTCCCAGTAGCCACCGAGCAACCCTTTCGCGATAGAAGCACGAGCGGCTACCATGAGAAATCTTCGGTATTGCACGTCGGGGGACAATATGACGATGGCGTCCCTTTATGCTTGGACTATTTCGATTCATTGCTCTACTGAATTGCTATAGTATACTGTATACAAGCATATCTATACGTACATGTGTATACATACATAGTATACTTGTAGCATACGTAGTTGAACCGTTCGATATTAGCTAATATACTATACAGGGGGATAGAGAAAATTTCAAATCATTACCATATAGATTCACGTGTATGAGGTACATAAGTATTTTGTTATATGAATGAATCTATACCATACGTATACTATATCGCTCGCTAGTGTTTTTTCTCTATGGACAACCCTGTATAAAATTGACAATGAATTTTTTTTTATTCCCTATACGATAATGGAGTTTCCACTCGAATTATCATAAGTGACTTTTCGATCCTGACTAATAACGAAGTGTCTCTATACGGCAAACTACACGTGGCTCTCCGTACGATTTTTCTTATTGAGTATGCACGTGGATGATTTTTCACTGAGATATACATATATATAATGTTTTTATTTTAACTTAAACTTTCATGATTTTATTAAAAACGCTACAATGTATAATCAATTTGGTACGTTTGATTGGGTAACTGACATTAACGTGCCTGTCAACTTTTCCACGTGCTTATATGCGCATTTGCGTACGTATGGGACGTATGTGGATAATGCATACAATGTGCATTATTAGTTATTATATACGCTGTGCTGTATACATATGGGTCGATATAAATCGGCACGTAACCCAATCGAATGGACCCGCACGATGTAACGCAATGTGACGTTAATTCTGTATGCATGATCGCCATGTTTCCGTCCTTCGTTGTAAACTACTTTGAGCGTCGATGAAGCGGTCAATTACTGTCATGTCGATGAAAGCCAGTTTTGATCCGATTAACGAGTTGATTGAAAAGAGAACGGATAGATGGATAGTATAATAAATAATCGAGTACCCATTGCCTGATTTACGAACACTCTCTGTGCTACATGAGGTAAATATACGAGTCAAATATGGAGGAAATTTGCACGTACCAATATACGTGTATACGGTAAACAAAGAAACGATCAATAAATGTCGCTTGAAATTGTTATACGATGTTATTGTAGCGAAAACTTTTTTATCAGTCAGTGATAACAAATAAAAGGTCTGACAGCGGTAGCTTAATTTTGGACGATATAGAAAAAAAGTGATTTTTACATGTAAATGGCAATGTCAAAGATCGCCTTGCAGTTTGTATATAAGGTAATTCGGAATAAAGGCTTATTTGCATGTTTCAATTAATAAGCGCTGGACCAAAAATGAATGCCGTTTCGTTTTCTCATACATATGTATATAATACGTAAATATAGATGGTCGCGTGTTAAAGTCTCCGTAAACTCGGCCGATGCGAAGCCGCGACGGGTATAACGTTGGGCGATTTGAATATCTTAAAGTTTGGGTAGCGAGCGCGAAAATTCCTTCCCGGCCCGTGTGAGTTAAGGGAACTTAATACAAGCCCTCTTGAGCTTTACGACCCTCTTAGAATCGGCAGTAAAGCACGTATCCGCGCGAAGTTGGCGGGAAAAAGAGAAAGATTTTGAACGAAGGTGCGCCCGAAGGATACGATAAAAATAGACGCATATAGGGCCGTGCGACGGCCCATCTTAAACACGTAAGGCCGTGAAGCTCGTTAACGCAAAAAAGGTCTCGCTTTCGTCGATTCAGACACGGATTACACCGGTTCCTAAGTTATCCCCAAGCACTATCAACCCCTCGAGCCAGGACGAGCCCTTTTCATAAATAATAAAATTCACTGTTTAGCGGTCTGGGAGCAACCCTCGGACCAACCCCTAAATCAACGAGTCATGTAACCCTTTAAGGCACGATCTACGGAATAAATAAAGTATAATACATAAAAGGTGCTCTTTGCCTTTGCTCTGTGCCAAAGTAAAACAATACGAAAGTAATTCACTCACGTAATTCTCTATTTAATTGGATTTCAAAAAGCAGATCTGATACTTTACGTCTGACGTATAAAAAAAAAATCGTGTTCCGTCAGTGCCTTCGTCGTTTTACCTGCTTTCGCTACAGTATATAACCTTAGGGGTTGACTCAAGTCCTTGGGAATGAGGAATGTCGGCTGAAATGGAGCTGCAGAGGGAAGTTTTGTTATCTCAGGGTACGTCAGCTTTCGTTATCTTTGAAGTTGCTGTTAGAAGTACGGGAAGGTGGTTGCGAGGGTTCAGGGGAGGCAGGGTGTGGAGATTCGAGAGTGGCCGACTGGCCGACGGCTTTTTTCGGTAAGAGGAATGAAATTTCATTCCAACGGTAAAGTATGCGAACCCTTAATTTTTTCCTATCGGGCTAAATAGCGACAGGTTCGATTACGTAAAAAATTCGAACTATCGAAAAAAGGAATGTCGTCATTAGTTTACTACATTGCACGTATATATGTCTATAGAGTGTAGAATTAAAACACATCTAGATACTCCCTTCGGTACCGGCATACATGCTCAATAAGACGTGCTAAAATATTGGGGGTAGTTATACGTCCCGAGCTTATCGTGCGGATATAGTAAATGACAGTCCATACGATAGTGGGACACCAGGGCTCTCGAGTGCCTCGCATTCTACGTAATCGGTTGAGCAGAAGGAATATAAATTTATACTGTAAATACAATATGGAAACCCGAGGATCATTTTTATTCAAAGTTCCTACTTTTTTATCTAGCGACAGAGTGTATTACACGAGAGATATCGATGTATCGAAGTTTCTCTCTTATTTCCTACGGCTTCGAATTTCACGTAGCTATATGTAAATGCAATTGCAGGGACGCTGCGACGCTTCGAGCAGATACGTCGACGCAATCTGGAGCCGCGGTATAAACGTTTGAAACGATTTCCACATCAATTCTTAATACTATGCATAATATGCAGAAACACAAATTCCTAAGGGTGCATCGAAGTGAAAGTACAAACCATAATCGAGAACGCACACGAGACTTCTGCCACAGCCCCATCAGCGTGCAGTATCAACTTTGATATTGAAACGCAGGCAGGTAAGCGAGCGAGAGCAGCCTCTTAAATAACGCTAGTCAGTGTCGGTAGAACAGAATCCATATAAGTGCTTTCAGCTGAGCTTAAGGCGAACTTGCGTTTCGAACTTTACGTTAATGAAATTGTGGCGGATGTTTTGCTATTGATCTCCGCCCGGAAAACCCAGACTGAACCGTGGAGAATGGTTGAGGGGTGAAATGGGGAAAGACTGGGGAGAATACCAGAGAGCGAATAAGAACGAGAGTAAGTCAGTAGAAAGGCAAGAGGGAATGAAGGGGGAGAAGGGTAACGAGAAAATAAAATGGAAAGAGGAAAGAGGGCGAAAAAAAGGGAGTGAAAAAAGTCTTGGCAATGAATTAACATACCAAAGGGTCTTGCTGAAGTCGAAAAATACGAACTACCTCTTTTTTGTTGTACCCCCCCCCCCCCCCATGTCCAGGTTACAAGCAGCAACAGCGTCTGATACAAGGTTGGCATTTAATGAAAACCTAAGCTGATTCATGTTTTCACTTTCTTTTGTTTCGTTGGTACTTTCTTTTTCTTGTTATTTCCTTTCTTTATTTTGATTTTAATTTGACGTATTACTAGGCCGAAACGATGTCGGCGACACGTACGGCTGATTTGAAAGGGCATTCATCCTCAATGAGGATACATGAATATTACTTAGGTATCATTTGCAAATTAACCTTTAGGACTGATCCGCTAAGGTAATTAAGAACTTTAGTGTAATGGCTTTGCCAGCCTCCTACGTAATTGAAAACTCTATAATAAGCAGGCAAATGAAAAATCATTTTCATTCACCAGAGCGTAACGAGGGAAACGAAGCGTAAGGAACCAGCCAAACGACGCAGATATGTACCTTATATTATTATATATACATTATATATACGTATACCAAGAGAGAGAGAGAGAGAGAGAGAGAGAGAACGTAGACCTCAGAATCTGAACGTCGTCTCATCCGCACCGATACACAGCCACCTAGCCAAGAAATCCAGAGACGTGAATATAACCAGCAAGCCAGCAATTTTAAATTGATCCCGTCAGCAAAAATTTCATTGATATTCCATTAAATCGTGAAAGCTATGTTTCACGTGCTAAGTAGTCAGGGAAATTTCTTAGTCGGTCTCCACTGGTTATCCTCTCGGTAACTATAACGAGCTATATACAACAGCACAATATTATATAGGTACATTAAAAGCCGTGACACACAGTAGATTTAGGCTAGGTTAAGTTTATACCCAGACTCACTTTACTTTTACTTTCAATGTCGCCCTCAATTTCTTCAAGAATCTTTTTAGCGTGCGTAAGTATCTATGTAGGTACTAACGAGCAATCTCAGGCTCGAGCACCCAATAAGAACTGATCAATTCGTCAAATAAATTCAATTCTATCGATTCCCAGGGGACTCAAGTCGACGTTTACCCATCGAGTCACGGCCGACTGTCAATTCTCATCAACTTCAGCCCGAGTTACGAGACGACTTCGAGGTACCGTGAATACGTTGATTCGTGTTTTTCAATGTCTGCATCACGTTGAAATTCGCGCGCGGCCGAGTCCTGGCAAAAAAAATTCCAAAAATCCTCGCTAACGACGACGTATATCGCAAGCGGAGCCATAATAATTCGCGTGGCCAAAGAGAAGCGAGGAAATAGAGATAGAGACGTAAAAAAACAAATGAGGGAAAACTAGTGGTATTTTCCTGGGGTAACCATTTACGAGGATTTGGAGCGGAATTACTGGCGGCCCAGGAACATTCGTCCTCAGCTTTTGACCGTACTAGACTGTATTAACCATAGTACTGCGCTATACGATAGGCACTGCAATATATGCTAGGGAATTTGTGCGTCGCTATGACCGCGAGTCATTTCACATTTCCAGAGTCACTACGCTGGTTGGTATTACGTAGATTGTTGGGGTATCGTGTACGACAGACGACAGGCGACACAGAACGGGAAAGGGACTAGGAGAAAATGGTACGGTACTACTGGGTCCAATAAGTCAGCAAGGCCCTAGGAGAGACTGCTTTGGTGTATGTAACTTGGTAAGTGGAGGCACTCTCATGGACGCTTGGCGTCGCGCCAGTTTCCAATCCTCCCCTCACGAATCTACAGTCAACCAGCCAGCCAGCCGACTTCTGTGATCCAACGGCTTTTGGGTACCCTTATACGTATATGTCTAACGGATGAAACCAGTCTACCGAGTGACGTGGTGTTTTCCGATTGACCAGGATTTTCCCTTGGGTATAAAAATATATTATACAGTAAGTATGTATGCGTCGTATTTTGATTTAGATTAGAGAAAAAAAAATTGTTTATTCGCTGTAGCGATTTTGTGGCGTAAATTTCGATTTGTTTCAGCACTTGAGGCTAGTTTGTACCTGGGTGATTGGTGGCGAATGATTTTACCATAGCAGAGTCCGTCTGACGAACGTAGCCTAATCAATTATTCTAATCAAAGTGTACAGCAAGTCCTTTAATTCCCTATCGTGAATTTAACCGGCATTTCGATATCTCCTAACCTCACAACTTTATGCATCTATTTGCTGGCCTTGTCTGCTAAACTCCGAGATACCAAGCTACGCTCTCGCTTTGCCGCTGCAACCGACGACAATTCGCCTTCCAAGTTACACAGCCACAGGCAATTTACCTCGGTCCGTGTCTGTATGTTCGCGTCAAGGGAAGTCGATAGATTTTGTCTTCTCTGTGGACCTTCATTTCCTTAACCCTCGGGCTACCTGAGTCAGTAACAAATTTCACGTGAATAGAACGCGAACTGGTTTGCCGCGACTGTATGATATTTTCTTTAGCAAGCTTCGAACTTGCGCGATATCATAGCTACGAATTGACAGATTAAAACTTGCATGCAAATCCATGCGTGACGGAAGGCAGTGTCGTACGATCAAATTAATAAGTAAGAATTCATTTATTCGTACAATATCAACGTGTTAACTATGAATCATTATGTTTCCTGAACCTTGATTCATCTGGTACTAATTAACGTGAAGTAAAAAAAAATGTCAATCTCGAAATTAATCAACGTAATGGATTTAACAATTTTTCCACTCTTTTCTTAGACTTCCTCTTGAAGGCTCTCTATTTCACTCGGAACTCGCATTAGAAATGTTTAATGTCCTTCGCGACGCATTCTCACTCACTGTATACCTGTTCGATCCCAACCAGTAGAAAGAACGTACTATACACTTATGGCTAGGCACTGACGAATTGCACTTTACCCAGTGACAAAAAGCGAATCCCTGAGGCTAACGATGCATCAAACACACCCACGTTCAACTCTCCGCAACGTTTCTTCCATTATTTTCGCAGGACTCGGCCCCACTAACCACTGGTCTCTCCAACCCAGGAACGCGGAACTGGCTCTGCGGCGCTTCGTCACTCGAGAATTTAATCCAAAGAACCGTGCAAAAGTAAAGTAAGAAAAAAGAAATCGACTAACAAGCAGCCATGCAGTCACTGCATTGAGTAATGCCAGAGCAAAAATACTACAACCTGGTATAATAAAGCGAACTGGACGACCACTGTATTTATACCACAAATTTCTACCATACTTACATACTGTACCCAGAAACAAAAATTGCATTACTAATACGTCCTACGGTAGAAAGAATTCTCGAATCTTTCTACAGTGACGCAATCGATTCGAGAAATAAATTTCGTTACCCTTCGCCCGGTTGCCATTGGCAATAAAAAGAATTTGCTGACGTAAAAAGTGACAATCAGAATCCAGGATGTTACGTCATAACAAGAAATACAAATTGTTACTTCGAAGATAAAAGGAATTGTACAAGGTACAATTGTTGTATTGTAAATGGAACACATTGTATACGGACTCCCGTAACTTTTGATGAATATATCGTTATCGACAAGTAGATTATATAGATATGCATATATCGCAAGTATACTAAATACTATACCTGTAACTAGAAATAGCTAACTACATAAATGGCTAGATTGATAGGCAGCTAGGTTGCTATTAGCTAACTAGCTAATTAGATGGCTTAGTTGGACGAGTATGTACCGGATAGATAGGTAGAGGCAAGTAGGTAAGGTACACGAGGTGGAAGTTTAGGTTTTGAATAGTGTCGCCAAGCATCAAAGCGATTCCCGGATCTGGCAACGGGTGGACGAGTAAACGCTTTATCGTCGAGCTAACGAGGCAGCCCGTGAGACTTTACCGCACTCGGTTTCACGCGCCTCAATGGAAACGGGATCAGGCTGCAGCCTCCCTCAAATAAATCCTCTTTTTACGACAAAGATTTATGAAAGCCATTCTCCCACTTTTCCTCTGCGTTCCCTCCACGCCCTACGGTTGCCAGCAGTCAGTACCACCCCGCGCTCCCACCCCCAATTCCCCTCGTTACATCGCGAGAGAAAACTTCCCTTCAACGAATGCCATCCCGCTATAGGCATAAGGACGGGATCCGCGCGAGAACCGAGTATCCTGAATTCCGGGCAGTTTCGGGCAAAATGAGGTAATTAGGATGCAGACGAGAAGCAGCAACCCCTGCTACTACCGCCACTGCCACTACGGCCACCAGCCTCGCCCGGGCACCCGCTAAATCAAAAACGTCCCGCTAAGAAATCTTAAGCGCCCGCTATGCAAATAATCCCATGACTGTAGCGCCGGTTAGGCGCAGCAAGAAATATTGCCAAAGGTATTGCGTCCGGGTTTCAATTAACGTGCAACATCAGGATACACAGTGCTGCCCCGTATCGAGGCTCAGCGAGTTTTAATCTTTGCAAGCACCTACGATGTTAAAAGAAAAAAAAAATATCGCTACTAAAATTTCCCTATACCTTGCAGAGAGATACGAAAAAGGAAATTCAACAATCGTAAAAAATCCTCTTCATTCGGGAAAAAATCTGGCTAGAAATCAATGAATGAGAAGTGGCGAAGAAGGGTTCGAGAGGTGTAAAAGCAAACAGCGACACGATCAGAAAATCTCCCTCGAGGCGTAACAGGCCTCGTCTAATTCGAGTAGCGACACTTTCTCCAGACTAACAACGACACGTGCTGCTAGTCGAGTAGCGTCGAGTGCGGGAAAGGGAGGTACTTTTGTTTGGAACGTAGCCAGAGTTCCGGCAGCTAGCGGATCCAATGCAAATGCCGGTAGGACAGAATAACAATGGACTCATAAATCGAAGGTGCGTAACGCGTCCAGGGTTGGGAAGTGGTGGCTTCATTAATGCCAATTTATCACTGCATCGGTCGGCGAGAGTGCGACGGCAGGCGCCACCATTAACCCCCTAAGGTCGTTAGGTTGTGGTTTGACATGAGAACATGGCCATAACAGTGTTCGGTTATACGTGCGTGTATACCTACCTATCCAGGTTGGTGGTAAAGCAAGCTACGAGGTATGCTACGTCACAAGCTAACCATTAGCGGTCGTGCGCCTCGTGTTTAGATGTTATTGAATTAGTTACCAATACCCCCCCCCCCCCCTCGCCCCCATTCACCTCCGCGTCCACTTGGCGTTACAAGCTGCCGATACGACCGCCATGCACTCGTGAACCGCCAGTGGAACAGCCACATTCTCCATCCTCCATACTCTTCTCCTCTTCTACTTCAGTGTCCGTTGTTATTGCGGTTGCCTCGTTGTCTCCCTGTCCAGTTGGTCCATCTCCCGCCCTCCTGCTGTCCGTACTGAACAACCAGGACTTCCGACCTCATTTCAGAAAATGGCTCACGCGTTCGCTAACGCGGATTCTTTTACAGCAGCGACTAAGGGCTTCGTTCTCATCGCGATTAAATCGACGAAAATCGCTCGAGGAATTATAATATACAGCGTTAAGCCGAATTCACAAGGCGCTTCGCCATCCGTCTGATCTCAACCTTGTCTCTTGACTCTATGACAATGCTGCCGCCCCCACCTGATTCTCCGAGCCTACCCCAAACTCCGAGATAGGGACTGCTGGTTGTCACGAAGGGATATATGCAGCACATGACGTGCATAGATACACATTTGATATGTGCAGGATGTATTCCGATAACCTGTTAACGCAGTTTGCTGCTCTTGTACATATGTAAGGTCGTACACGCGGAGATGAGATAACGACGCTACGAGTGACGTTTTATCTGAATCTCGAGACTAATTAAGTTAGTCGGATCCGAGACAATCGTTGATTCCATGAGAAATAAGAGTTAGTCGAGCATCCAGCGAATTCTAAGAGTTTGTAATTGAAGTTTCTCTCCAGTTTCTCCTATTGCCGAGAAAGTTAATCCCAAGAGACGCGATACCAATCCGCACTTGGCTAATCTACTTGAGACTGATACCGCAGCGAGATTACACGAGTGTCTCGTGGAAAAGAATAATTTTAATTCAAACCCAAATGACACGTACCGTATATAGCCTACATGGTTATGCCTCTCCCAACCTCCTTGGTAAACCTAGCGTTAGCTGGATACATACTTACATCCCTTATATGCTCCAAATGCTAACAAGGGACAAATCCTACTCCAAGAGTAACTCAACTCGCCCCCACCTATCATCTCCGTTTCTTTAATTAAGAAATAATTAGAGAGAGATACTCATTAAAATTTTTTCGGGCTGGACAGCAGGTAAGGGAGGAGGTCAAAGATGGGAAGTCAAAGTGAAACTGGATTGAACCCCCCCCCCCCCCAAATCTTGCTACACGTTTCAGCTCATCCCCAATTCTCCACCACATCCTTCTATTACCATTTCAGCGCCTCTTCGACCCCTTGTATATAGTGTTTATATATATATATATATATATATATATATATATATATATATACATGTACCTCCGAACTTCCGTTAAACACAAGAGCACAGCTATTGCACGAGGTACTTTCCTTTGGATTACTAATTTGCCTAATTTAGCCAATTTTCATAATTTCTTTGTTCGCCCAACCACCATGGCTCTCGCGCGGCCTTACCTTCCGTCGGGTTATACGTGTAAAGTTAACTTTGACGTCGGGACGCCGTAACGTTTCCGTCCGCTCGATTAAGAAACTTTCTACGCGTATCAACCAGCAAATGAGACATTCGCGCTCGCTAACAATTTCTCGGATGATGAATCGCCGAGAAGACTCGAAACGACAGCGACTAACTTCCATCTTTGTTCTATTGGACAACGTCCTCGGGGCAATAGTTCGAGTCCCTCGTAGTTTGAGTATTAAGTAACTTTGCTAATTTTCAATAAATCGATACGCTACGCCCGGTTTCACTATGCACCCTTATATTTTCGCCTTTACCCTCTATAGTCTATGGAAACTTCAATCTCGTCATGTTACGCCAACTTCCACAAGTTGTCGTCCTAACCGCCATTATTTTCTCGCTTCACTTTGTTCACGCTGTGAAACAAGTTACGCTCGTTTACGTGGATACTTTTTAACAGGAAGGAACAGAGTGTCGAGGATAAGTTTAACGTCAAGTTAGCGCACGTGGTTTCTATAGATTTTAGATTGCGTATCGTAGAGAAATGATGAAATATTATGACAGAGCAATTTTGGAGTTATTTCGAATAGATTTATTGCGAGATTAAATTACAACACGACCTCTATGTAACTGGCAACAATGGCGTAGGAAGTTCGTGAAAG
This sequence comes from Calameuta pallipes, assembly GCA_030142375.1. Lineage (NCBI taxonomy): Eukaryota > Metazoa > Arthropoda > Insecta > Hymenoptera > Cephidae > Calameuta > Calameuta pallipes. The sequence continues at coordinate 1,584,738 of JARQSW010000349.1, forward strand.
GCGGTTACTCTGCCCTGTGGATTGAAAAAAAGGAGTAGGGACGGCGTGAGAAAAAAAGGAAGAGAAAAAAAAAGGGGAAATGACAGAACGAAGTGAATATTGGCTATCTCCAAGCGGCGACGTCATTAAAACTTTTAGATTGCATAAGAATGGCTTTCCCCAACCCAACGGCTTGGCAGCACTCTTCACGAGGCGTCATGTCGCGCAAAAAGTTTTATTTAACGGAGTAGTAATTACCAGACTTTACAATAAATCGTTGGGCAAAGAAGTGTCCCCGTCGTCTCTTTAGGCTTCGTAGCGACGTATCTTCGCGTCGGGAAATTATTTCCGCTTTAATAAAACATAAGCGGTACACTCCTCTTCGGGTTCGTTTAATTTTGTAAAAACATCAGACGTTGTTAAAACTGCCTTTATACGTAGCTACGTAATATAATCCCTCGAAGAATCTACGTTACAAAGGAGGAGTATATAACACCGCCATTAAGCCAAGTACACACCCACTTATTTCGAACCTCGACTGCCTGTCAGCAGCATAAATGCCACTTAAATAACGCAAATTACAATATCGCGTGAATCCACGTTCAAGCGTGCTGATTAGCCAAGTCGATGGATAAAATTTCTTACTAGTTTAACGACTCAGAAACACCATCGAGAATTTCTAGCAGGGATTTTCAAGGTAAACTATAAATAAACACCTATACAGTTATACCGTAGACAACCCATAGGCAAGCCTTTACTATCAAGTAACTCGGCGACTATGGACGTCACAGAATTATCCCACTGACAGCTACGATAGCCAAGAGAGCTGATTGGCGGGTCAATGATAGAGAAAGATCACTGAAGAAGGAAGTTACTCCGAGGGGACTATATCCAAATGAAAGTATATACTTTGCAGCAACTCTGTAATAAAGCTACGTGAGCTTGAAATATGACGATCTACCGGAAGTAGGTAATTGATAGAAGCAAATTCCGCAGCTCGTTAGAGACGCGAAGAACTTGGCCATTTGCTATGATATTTTGACTCCGCCTTTCACGCTTCAGCTTTACACCTCAATTTTTGTAGCTTCTTTAATACTTTATAGTCCTTTTCTTTTATCTTCCTTTACTCCATCCTTTACACTTTTACCACCCTTAAGATGACGACGAGACGAGAACTCTTTACCAAGCGGAATTACACGGGAGAATCCCAGCATAAATAGTATTTGCTAACGAGTTGCCTGTTGTAAGCCAGTACCGCCGCCACCGCCGCCGCCACCATCCCCTATTGCCAGTAGAAAGAGCGTTAGAGCCGCAGAGGGATGGCCCAAGAAATTAAGAGAGAAACCGCTCTCGGCTTCCGGTCCTCGGAGGTTTAAGGCGAGTTTATGCTTCAATTAACTCCTTTGCAGTATGAAGTTGCACCCGCAAGCTTCCAGCACCACGCGCCAGGGTTTAGTGCATCGTGCTAGTCCCCGATCCCAACCAGATTACGAATTGAAGTCACTCGAGCGTATCTCGATCCTCCGACGTGGAATTAATAGTATTAAAAAAAGCACGTTCGTTATCAATCGGCGTACAATGAAACCCGATACCCGAAACACTGGGTTACATTAAAGTCAAAGGTGTTAATTGAAATTAGCCTATTCGTAAATTTCATTTTCTATAGCAGCACGAACAAGTAAATTGATTACTCTGTAGAAAGATAATACGTTTCCTTTAACAGATTATAAAATCTTCACTGTCCCTTTACACTAAGCTTTCGAGATATATCAAGTCAGATTGTCCGGCATTGGTAAAAAGATAAATGGTGGAGATTGTGTCGCGTGAGGTTGAAAAAGACACTATCAAAGAAGAGAACAAAAGCCGTGGAAGCTGCAGAGTTGTATACTTGGAATTCCTTGGAACGTTAGTTCGTCATGACGTTTTAACGCGAGAGATGTATTATTCCCAAGAGTTTTAAGAGACGAGAGCCGAAGTTTTAAACATTGTTAAAATTTCAAATTTCCAACTAGATACGTCAGTGCAGTTGCGTATACATATACGCTATATACATTACATACCCACGTTTATCCGCACAGAGTCCCACTGAGAGTCCCAGGCATAACTTATTTCCGGTAGTCTCCCTTTTCCTGGAGCCTTTATTATCAGAAATCGAAGAAGCAAGAGTTTCATACGGTAAGCACGGATACTTGACATTCGACTCGGCACACATTTACCAAAGTTACTCGCTACGTGGATAAAGCAATATAATTCGGTATTCTCGTGCGCAAGTACCGACCGCGCGCGCTTTAATCAGTAGCTAACTTCATCCCTAAAGAAAGATAGGTTTGAAACGGCTCCCGAGAATTACCGTTTCACTAGGTATAATGCCAAAGGTACGTTACACCGGTAAGAAAGTTACGGGAAGGTACTATAGCCAAAGACAAAAAAAAAGAGAGAGAGAGAAAGAAGAGCCATCCGCAGGGGATTTAACTTGGCGAACGTCGATGACTATTGATTTTTCAAAGACGAGCACGAACGACCTGCTTGTTCGTCGCTGTCGTTGTCGTCGTCCTCGTGTCGAAATGCCAAGTAGGAAAAGTTTCGGCTCGTTCGAGGAATCGCGATCGAACTAAGCTCCCGGGAGAAGAGAACCTCTCTCGAGTGCTCTCGACGATACTTGCTGCACTGGATACTTTAAATCCGAAACTTCCAACGAGCTGCAATCCTAAGAGTGCATTACGATTGGCATTTGACGAGGGAATAAGTTCGAGATAAAGAAAGTTCATATACCGTAAATACCATGGACCGCAGAATCCGGACTGTATAAACCGGACTTTACTCGTTCCTGGGTGAAACGTGGGGAAAGGAGAGGAAACGGGAGTCACAGACTAGGCAGCGGTAAGGGTGGCTTGGCAGATCAGAGAAGAGGATATAATCGCGAGTAAATGGTCTGTAAGTAACACTGGAAGCCGACGAAACCACCGGGGAACCGCCATTCCCCTTTCGCCCCCCCCCCCCCCACTATCCCATCCTTTGGAACATCAGTAGACAGATACGACGCGGCGCAACCCCAGCGCTGTCGTTGCCGACGCCGACGCGTTGTATCTTGATTATATTCTATTTAGGGCTGCGTCTTACCGCCTCGACTCGCGGTTTCCCGAGATATCACAGTTATTCAAGCTAGAGTGAACGCGTTATTAAATGCCCGCCACTCTTGCGGCGCGGCTACCGTCAACCCTGCTTGAACAATGAGAGAGACTTGCTAGCTAAAAATTTGAAGAGTTCGCAAACTACTCGCCAGGTGGAGACGACGTCCACTTAGCTTGACAATTTACTTGGGCTTTATTTCTTATTCTCTTAGCCTCTTGACTGCTGCTTTTATTTGTGTCTCTCTCTCTTTCCCCGCCCTCCCTGCCTCTTCCCCTCTCTCTCTCTCTCTCTCTCTCTCTCTCTCTCTCTCTCTCTCTCTCTCTCTCTCTCTCTCTCTCTCTATCTCTCTC